>JACXGM010020468.1:0-17789 GCA_016801145.1 Umbra pygmaea | reverse complement strand
AAGCAGCAGAAAGGGAATCCTCTGACAACCATGTGACCTGCGTTCAATGCCCAATAAATTAATGAAGATGAATCAGCAATGTGACGTGCTAATTTGGGCATATGTCAACTTTTGACTGAGAAATTCTAAGGTGTAGGCTCCTTCGCCAACCTTAAGAGAAGCATGTCAATGATTGGCGTTGCATAGAGCACTTATGGAACAGCCAGCCATGGAATGGACACGATGGCATGATAGAGTAAAGGTTTAAAGGATTAGAATCCCACACAGAACATTTAATGGATGCAAGGTTTGAAAATACCATTTATTTTTCAAAAAATAAACATTCCATCATAATACGAGTCAAAAGAAAAGTCCATTCAATCATGGATTATGGCTAATGATAGCTCAGCAAGTTATTCCAAAAAGAAAATATAAATCAATCAAAAACATTTGTAATCAAAAGCTGCCTTGACTCAACCCCTGCAGCGTGCAGGGCAGCCCTCTGTGGAGTATGGAGGACCTCAACTTCTCCCTCTCCATCTTCCTACTCATCTGCTTCCACCTCCTCCCCCTCCGGAATAGTTGCGCCTCCTCGCACAGCCATGTTATGGAGTATGGCAGTTGCCACCGGAACTGCGCTAGAGTTGAGAGGCTTCATGCGCAGTCCTCCTGCCGACTTGTGCAGGCACCGAAAGCGCAGCTTCCAGATTCCAATTGCACACTCGACAACGTTGCGTATGCGAACGTGTGCAACATTGTAGGCTCTTTCTCCCACGACCTTGATGAAGCTCGAGCAAAAAACCTTAGCGCTGCAAGCAGCTGGACTTCAGGGCTTAAAGCAAAATTCTGTTGAGAAGGTCCAGCATTTAGAGCCAAATTGTTTGCCAGACTTTATTTATCAAAAGTGATTGACAATTTAAACGCTTTCATTACATTACAAAATAGCCTAGACTAATTACCACATATTACTTCTGATACCAAATAAAGTCAATTTCCTAAATAGGCCTGTATCCATTGCGAACATATTTTATTATAGTTATAAAATGTCCATAAAATCATTGTTGTAGTGGCGGTGAATAGCGGCTTGAGCTCAAACAACGCTAAGAGAGAGCTTACGAATGGTCCAGACCAACCTTACGAAGGTGTGACTTACAGAAGATATACTTAGCGTACGAACGTTTCGAGAACCATGCCATGAGGTTAAGAGAGAGGTTAAGGAATAGGTTAAGAACTACTTAGCGATAAGAACGTTTTGGGGAACCGGGCCCTGTTTATTTGACAATATAGAAAATGAAATTGAAAACGTACCAATTAAAAATGAAGTGAAATATTTGGGGATTCATATAACAAAATATTTAATTAGTAGACAGTTTCTGAATTTATCTACACGACTAACCAAAACAAAATTTATTTTCAATAGTTGGCTACAAAGAGATCTGTCAGTTTTAGGCAGAGTCTTTTTATCCAAAGCAGAGGGATTATGCAGATTTGTGTACCCTTCCCTGTCTTTAGCTATAGATAATCACACTTCCAAAAATATTGATAAGATTTTTCTTGATTTTATTTGGAATAATAAAACTCATAAATTGAAGAAATATATTTTAGCAAATAAAATAATTGAGGGGGGTCTTGAAGTCCTGAACTTTGACGATACAAACAACACATTTAAAATTAATTGGTTGAAGAGATGCTTGCTTGGGTCAGACTCTATATGGTATTTTATCCCTAATAACATATTTAAAAAGGTAGGAGGCCTTTCTTTCTTGATGAAATGTAATTATTCTACTGGTAAATTACCTATTAAATTGGCTAGATTCCATCAACAAGCTCTGTTGGCCTGGAAATTGGTTTACAACCACAACTTTTCACCCCACAAAACCATCCTATGGAATAATTTAGATATTAAAATTAGAAATAGATCAATCTTTTTTGATAAATGGTTAAATAAAAGCATAATTTTTGTTGCTGATCTATTCAATTCTGATGGTGATCTATTATCTTATGAGAGTTTTATGAATATCTACCAATTTCCAGTCTCATTTAAAGAATTTAACTCTGTTATAAAGGCTGTTCCAGATGGTATATTATGTCTGATGAAAGCTTTCCTTACCCATGAGTCATGTTCTAAACAATTGTCACCTTTATGGTTGGCTGGTGTCTCGCTTTTAAGTAAAGAGTGTAATAATATATTTATTTGTCAAATCTCTCAATCAAGAAACTTAGTCAATCCAAAAGGAAAATATTTTTGGAGTTCTATAATAGATAACATTAATTGGAGGAAAACATGGCTACTACCATTTAAATATTGCATACCCAATAAAATGAAAGAAGTGCATTTTAAAATTCTGCACAATATATATCCTTGTAATGTATCTTTATCAAAATATTATAATATAATTGATAATCGAAAATGTACCTCTTTTTTTAAGAAATATGATGAGATCTTTCATGCTCCATGATAATTATTATGTTTATTATTTTATTATTATTTTTTTTTTTTTTTTCTTCTTACCTTGTTTATCTTCTTTGTTTTATTCTCTCATTTTGATTGATAAAGAGTAATTTTGGTGCTTAATAGATACATCTCTGGATATGTTCTAGATTTCTAAGTGAAGCATGTTTGTACTAATGTAATAAATTCTTGAATAATTTTTTTTTTATTAAATAAAAAAATAAAAAAATAGTACCTCAGCTGCGCTAGCTAGCTAGAACCATAGACATAATAAAGCTTTATTATGTCTATGGCTAGAACGCTGAATGAACCGGAAGTCTTACACAAAAGTGAACGTTCGTACATTGTCTGGTTTCCGGATTCGAAAATAAGCTGAATACATTTGATATATATAATTGGTCGTTTTATTTTAAAAGTCGCAATAAAGCAAAAGATAGTAAGTATTTAAAAAAACGTATTAAAGGCGGGAGTGGTGGAGGTACAGCACCCACATGCAAGAGATTTTCTAAACGAACGCACCCACAACAGGGCAGGCATCATTTCATTAGTCAACACTACAGCTGGCATTCTATTGGTTGGGGAATTTTGATTGCGTTGTAACACAAAAAAATCCAAGTGCGCAGAAAAAATCCGAGAGGAGAAGATTTGCAAGCGCGAAGAAACAGCCTGAGTGCGAGGAGAAAGGCTAAAGTTGAGAGCAGGAAATCTTTCCAAGCAACAACATTTCTGAGTCCAAGCAGAAAGTTTGAGCACAAGCAGAGCAAATCCAAGCACGAGCAGTGACTATTTGAGTGTGAGAGCAAGGTTTTGAGGGAAATTATTATAAGTCTGTACATAATATCTGTGAGAAATGCTCTCAAATTGAAATAATGTGCTCTTGAATAAAGATAGGAATATAACTCTATAAAGTCCCCCCACTCTCTGCACTGCTTCCGCATATGTGACCTTATCCACCACCTTAACCCTCTGTGCCTCCGCTGCCCTCTTCTGAACCACACACCCTCCAAACACAGCACTGTGCTCCCCACCACAAATACAACCCTTTAGCTTAGCCCCTACCCCACACTTGCCATACTCATGGGCACCCCCACACCTACCACACCTACCCGACCTCTGCACACCGCAGCCACATGCCCCATACGCTGACAATTAAAACACTGCAGTGGTGGCGGCACATATTCCCTCACAAAAAAACGAAGACATCCTAAGTGCACCCTACTCGGCAACAGCCCTCCAAACTCCATCAACACCGTGGGACTCACCCTATCAAACCCCAACGCCCTACTGCCCATACATCTAGCGTCCAACACCACCCCACCCGACACCACCTCTTTCAACTCCTCCATAGACAGGTCCTCCGAAACACCCGTGATCACCCCTCTCACCTTCACTGCACTACCAGGCACCATACACGTCACCCTACCCCCATTCAACACCTCTTACTTCAGCAACTTATCCCTCAGAGCCACACTACCCACCACAATAAGAACCCTTCCACCACTCAAACACCTAGCATCAATCACCCTCCCAACCTTATCCCTAATCGCCGCTGTGAGTGACACTGGGTGTAACATCTTACCTGTCGGGGCCGAAAACACCACAATCACCTTAAACCCCAGCTCCCCACCACCAAGTGCCGACCCTTCACCCTCTCCCGAACTACTCCCTCTTTCTTCCGTGCCCGCTTCTTCTTCCGCCGACCGCCCCATGCCTCCTTAAACCCTACCCCCATACTATCTACGCCCACACTTCCATCCGAGCTCCCCTCCATGCCGACCAAACCCCTGGCACAGTCGTCGCAACCCGCCACCAACCCGGTATTCACGTTACGTTCCCTTTCCAATGCCAGTCGGTCGCATTCCCAAACTTCAGCCAGCTCCTGCACCAACTCCGCCGCAGTGGATCCCCACGAGGACGCCATGCTCGCCGACCCAAGTTGACAGGCCCTGAACCGCCGACTAATCTCGCAAGTTGATCCCCTCCAACAGCGGTAATTTCAGAAGTGGGCGTAACTTGAAGATTCGTGACTTGAAGTCTTGCATACAGATACTATTGGAAAAGTTTGTTATTTCCAGTCCTGACACTGGAGGCAGCCTGACACTGGAGCCTGCAACGGAAGCAGCCTGACACGTGAGGTCTGTAGCCAGACCCTCTTGGCTCCAGCAGGCAGTCAGCTAATGTTTTACTGGTCCTGAGGCTTAGAATTTAACCGGCGAGTATCAGTCACCATAGGATCTGACATCTTTTGGTCCAACCCGCAGGAGGTTCACGTCAGAAAATGCAATTATACGGAGAAAAAAAATATTGTATCAAGTCCTTACATAAATTGTACTTGGTATGTAAATATGGAAAGCTGTAAATGACTCTAGCTACCCTGACTAGAGGGCTACCCTGTGCCCTCACATTCATACACACTTTTGTACTGAACGCGTAGACCAGAATGAGGATCCGCCCATGTTGGATACGTACACCCATTCTGGAAATGCCAAAATTGATTAAAACATCAATTTGAATCAAATATGATGAATCTATATGAATCAAACCATACAATATGTAATTAACGCGAATTTATATTTTTTCTAATTCTACCAGCTACTGTATTTGTCAGAGAATTCTAGAACAGTAATAATCTCCCCACTTGGGGGCCTCAGAGAGCAACAGTATGTCAGAGAAACCAAAATAAAGAAATACTGTGATGTGAACAAATGAGACAGAAAACATTTATTCATTTCGAGTTGTGAGACAATAAAAGAGTTGAAATTCAATTGAACAAATCTTGATTGATTTAAAAAAATTCAAGAAAAAATGCCAAATACATTTTACAACATTATTATTGATACTAAATAAAATGCACAAAAAATTGTCAGTTGGTCCGTCACTTCCAAATACAGTGCCTTTCGAAAGTATTCGGCCCCCTTGAACATTTCGACATTTGCCACATTTCAGGCTTCAAACATAAAGATATAAAACTGTAATTTTTTGTGAAGAAGCAACAACAAGTGGGACACAATCATGAAGTGGAACGAAATTTATTGGATATTTCAAACTTTTGTAACAAATAAAAAACTGACAAATTGGGCGAGCAAAACTATTCAGCCCCTTTACTTTCAAGTTAATACTTTGTAGCGCCACCTTTTGCTGCGATTACAGCTGAAAGTCGCTTGGGGTATGTCTCTATCCGTTTTGCACATCGAGAGACGGAAATTTTTGCCTATTCCTTCTTGCAAAACAGCTCGAGCTCAGTGAGGTTGGATGGAGAGCGTTTGTGAACAGCGGTTTTCAGTTCTCTCCACAGATTCTCGATTGGATTCAGGTCTGGATTGAGCTTTCAGACGTGTCTATGTCACAGTATAAAGGAATCAGACCTAGTTATGCATATGGAGTTTGAAATATATTTACATATTTTGGATCACTTCCTTAAAACTACAAATTAATGCAGAGATTTAGTTTGTATTACCTGTGCTGTTACTTCCTTTCACAGAGTCCCAAATAATAATCTGACTCCATTCACTCCAGAACTTGGACTCGCCACATGCGCTGCTAATTCGTGCCCTGACTTGAAACTCATAACGACTGTTCTTTGAGGGGAAAGGTATAGAATATGTCTGTTCACTGCATGGATCAGAAGCCTGAAAGGTAATGTCAAAGAGAGAGTGGAGATAGTTTTTTAAATACACATGTTGAAACATAAACATTATGTTAATGTACACAGCAAAATCACCAGTGTTAAATCACCTCTGAGAGTGTTAAAGTAACACTCTCAGTGTTCTATATAAACACTGAGTGTGTAACTTTAACGCTCTCAGAGTTGATTTAACACTGGGGATTTTGCTGTGTAGCCATACATCCATCTAGTTTCTGCCACATCCCTGACCCACCTTCCACTCGTTGTTGTTTATTCTATAGTGCACTTCACTCTCAGTGCAGATGCTGTTCTTGCTGTTGTTCCAGTACAGATTGAGTTCTGAGTTTGTATTCATCTCAACCGAGAGGTTGGCAGGAGGGAAAAGTTTGACTAGAAACAAAATTAATGTTGAATATAGAAAAAAACTCATGTTCCTATTAATGTTGCATCCGGTCCTACATGTACATTTTTGATTAGATTAGAAAATAACTTACCCATGTTCACAAGGTTATGGTTCTGCATATAACTTTGGTTCTGATAGACCAGGTTGGTTCTCAGTGTTCTAAACCTGTCAGACGTTTCATAGGGCAGTCTGCATCCCACAGTCCAGCCCTTCTCGTAGAGATATGTGGAACATTCCTCCATGTGCTCAGATTGTGTGTTGAATCTGAACACAAACCATGTGAAAATAATGGACGGGATTCAGTTTATATACAGTATTACCATGACAACCACCACCAATGTGCTACAAGCATTTTGTGCCTAAGAGCTTGGTACTAATTGCCCAGATAGCAAAATATATATGGGCCAGATATGGCCCACATCCGTCAATTTCTCCGGGCCACATCCGTTTTGGCTTGCCGGCCCTGCAGTGGCCCAGTTGTGGCTGATCTGAAGTCCACCGGAAACTACCCACAACCAGTAGCGGTCGGTGAATCTTAATTGGGGAAGCCGGGGTCGCATTACGTTCCGGATCAGAGTGAATGGATCATTATTGGGGACACCAAGCTCGTATTACCTTCAGGACTGGAGTGAGTGGAACGGTGTGTAGTGCATCAAACCCATTGTGGGATAGCGTTCCACTTACCTCAGTCCGGACGGTAATGCAAGCTCGGCATCCACAATTAAGATCCTTGGACCGCCGCTGCCCGCAACATAACAACAGCAATTCAGCAAGGTCCCTTAATCACACCAGAACCATGCCAGAACTAGGCCACATTTGCCTGCTTTGAACCAGATATCTGCCATCAAAGAACCTCATTTGGGCCAACGTGATTTACAGAGCATTTTTTGTTTTTATACATTTTGTACACATGCATTTAAAGCAATAACAACAGATTCTGTCCAATTTTATGTATTTATCAAATAAACACGCAACAAAAATGTTATTTCTATATCAACTCAAGGCCTATTCCTCTCAAATATTGTTCACAAATCTGTCTAAATCTGTGTTAGTGAGCACTTCTCCTTTGCCAAGATAATCCATCCACCTCACATACTGGTTTTCAGACCCCCCCGGACCCCCCAATACAGTAAAACTGCACATTTTAGAGTGGCCTTTTATTGTGGCCAGCCTAAAGTGTGATTTATACTTCTGCGTAGAAGTTACGGCGTAGGGTACTCAGAGCCTGCCTGCCTACTAAGGCACAAGTGCAATAATCATGCTGTCCAATCAGCATCGTGATATGCCACATCTGTGACGTTGATGGATTATCACTGCAGGGCCGGGAATCCAAAATGGATGTGGCCCAGAGAAACTGGCGAATGTGGGCCAGATCTGGCCCAAATATATATTTTGCTATCTGGGTAAAACCGTGCTGAAAATATGACACTGTCCTGCCGCTCCATTAACCTGTTATGGAAGAAGGTTGAGTTTTCCTCTGGGATCCCCTGTTCAGTCCAGCTACAGTTTACAAAATCCAGGTTAACGATCAGACAGCTGACATCTGCAAAACCGAAGGGTTTGATTACGGTATTTAATCTTCAATTCGCCACATCCCTTCATGACCGAGGGATTTGAAGATTGTTACATTTACCTTTTGGTAATTTAGAAGATGCTAATTCCCAGAGAAACCCACTGTTTGAAAAGGGACATTGCCCTGGAGCAACTTAAGGTAAAGTGCCTTGCTTAAGGTCACAATGACATTTGTACAGTCAGGAATGGAACCGGAAACCTTCTGAGGTACAGGCCATTCGTTGCTCTTTAAAGACAATTGATGTAAATACGTTAAACAAAGAATCTATATGAGAACCCAGCTCTTTTCAGTTACAAAAATAACCCATTCTCCTGAGAATCATACACAGAATCAAAAATGTTTCTTCTGGGAACCATAAAGAGTTCTCCTATGGGGACACCCAAAGAACAATTTTTGTCTAAGGGTGTAAAAAATCTGAACTGCATAAATGTAGACTAATAATATTTTGAATTTAGTTTTAATTTTATTTAGGATACTGAAACAAAATTATAATAACCAAACCTCTAAGTGAATAAAATACATTTTGGAAATTTATGCCACTCCTGAATACAAACTGTATAAGGGAACACACAATCATCACAGTATAACACCAAGTCAATTAAACTTCAGGGATTTCGAAGGGATTACGTCATGGGAGCACCGTAACCATTTATAATTGTGTGTGGTGCTCATGGCACAAGTTGCAGTCTTGTCCTGAACAGAGGTGTCGCAATGGAGGAGAGGCTACCGACTTTAATATTTTCATGGACTAGAAGAAGAAGAAAAAGGTAAACGATGGCAGAACTGGCAGCAGCATTGACGTTAATGTCAACAGTGGCTAAGATTATCTTATCTGTGTTGTTAGGAACCATTTACAGTTTTGTTATGAACCATTAACTGTGTTATTATGAATCGTTTACTGTGCCCTCAAACTCGTCCATGCCTCCTGTTTCCGTTTTGTTGCGTGCCACACGCCCTTGGCTTGAAGCAGTACTTGCAGTTCCTCCAGGATTGCACTTCCATTGGTGCCATTGCAAGAAGGTTTGCTGTGTCTCCAAGTACAGTTTCAAGAGCACAGAGGAGATACCAGGAGATGGGCCATTACACAAGGAGACCTAGACAGGGCCTTAGAAGTGCATGAAGTCAGCAGCAGGACCGGTATCTGCTCTTTTGTACGAGGAGGAATAGGAGGAGCACTGCCAGAGCCCTACAAAATGACCTCCAGTGGGCTACTGGTGTGAATGTTCCTGATAGAACTATCAAGAAAGAGAATCCATGAGGGTCGGATGAGGCCCTGACATCTTTCAGTGGAACCTGTTTTCATAGCCCAGCACTGTGCAGCTTCGTTGGTAATTGCAGGAGAATTGCCAGAATTGGCAGGCCTGTTCTTTTCACAAAGGAGAGCAGGTTCAGACTGAGCACACATGACAGATTTGAGAAAAGGTCTGGAGACACCGTGGTGAACGCTATGCGACCTGCAATGTCATCCAGCATGACCGGTTTGGCGGTGGGTCAGTGATGGTTTGGGAAGGCATATTCTTGGAGAGTCACACAGACCTTAGGTACTAGAATGAGTTCCTCAGATGCATCGTCAGACCTTACGTTGATGTAGTAGGACCTGGGTTCCTTCTGGTGCAGGACAATGCTCGGCCTCATGTGGCCGGAGTGTTTGAGCAGTTCCTAGATGACGAAGGCATTGATGCCATTCTGTTCCTCACAGATCTGAATCCAATTGATAACCTTTGGGGGTGTATCCAACGGAGCCAAGTAGCGCCACAGACTGTCCAGGAGCTCTCTGGTGCCCTGATCCAGGTCTGGGAGGAGATCCCCCAGAAAACCGTCCGCCATCTAATCAGGATCATGGCCAGATGTAGTCGGAAGTACATACAGACCCGTGGTGCCATATACACTACTAGTTCACACAAGTTGGAACAACCTGTGATTTCAATTGTTTACTTACATTTTCAGTGTCAGTTTGAAACCAGCCCTCAATCAGTTGGTGATTTTGGTTTACTTTGATGGTTGTTATGCAATTTCAAGAAATTACACAATGTATACATTTTGATCTTTAATATATATTGTTCATCGAGTCCTGATATGTGATTAAAGTATTCCATTAATTGTTTTAAGCAGTGTATATTTTATGAAGCATTATATAAACATTATACAACATTGTTTTAAAACAATTAACAAAAGGCTTAGACCGCTGGAACACCCTAAGACTTATTGCTACTTGTTTTATCTGTCTCAAGCTACATTTATCAAAATCATCACACACCAGGCTGCTTCCTGCTACTGAATCTCTCAATAGAAACCTTAGCTAAACTTTCCCAAGCTTATTGCTACCAAATATGAAAATGGAAGATCAATAGAGCAAGTTAATCTTAACTATGTTTGTCTCAAAGCAACAAGATTTCTACCCTGGAAATCCAGAGTTCTCGCGAGAGCACAATTTGAATTTGCTCAGCAAGTTACTCTGGCACCGAGTAATGCTGCTCATTAACTATGCCCTTGTAGCCGACCTGCACCAATCACATTGGTGTATCTGATATAGGCGGGCCAGAGGCGTGTTATAAACCGATGACGACAGCTCTGCGAAACATTGTAAGATCGCTATGGAGCTACACAAGTTGTTGGAAACTGCTTTGGCCGCTACAATGAACGAGTTAGATGTGGCTTTTTGTCTAAAAGAGGAACAGAAGACGGCGCTCGAATCGTTACTTTTAAGAAGGACAGAGAGATATAGGATTACCCTTCATTTATCAGCCAAAACATTATGACCACCTATTTGACAGGTGGATCTAAGTGTTCTGATTGGCTGAGCCATTTAAGACCCGCCCCCTTTTCCCCGCCCATTTTCCTTCCCCTTGGTGTCAAAACCTTGGGAATTATGCGTTCCAACCCTTATATGTGTTCCTATGGTACAGGCCGTCCCCTAAACTGAGTTGTCAAAACTTTGACGAGTGGGTTTTAGCAATGTTATTGGTTACTGTCAAGACATACCTCTAAAGATACCCCACCCCCTACCCCAGTTAGTATTTTTATAAAAAGAGGAAATTTAGATATCTAAGTTGTAGGGGGTTTGTAAGACACAGAAGCGAGACAATGGAATGTTTCAACCCTGATACAGCGGTTACAGATTGTACATATGAAATAGGTGTTAAAATGGCTGAAAGAGAATTATATGGACCTGGATGGCATCATGCTCCGAAAAAGCTCTTTTTAAATTTGCACAGAACCAAAATACCACCCAGCAGCTCTTTAAGCGATGAATACGTTATGCCTAATGGTGATGTTGTTGGCTTTGTGTTTGCATACTGCATATTAAGTCAAATTGTACAACTTGCCTATTGGATCTGAATATTCAGATGAAAAACCTGGTGTGGAATACAATATCGGCGATTGGGATGTGTTTCGTACTGTTGTATATTCAGAGGTGGAGAAAGTAAATCACGGCTATACCAAATACACATCAGTGTATATCAAGTGGCGTGGTACATCATGCTCTTTAGAGCAAAAATACCATAATGTGGTTGTCCAGAGAAATGACGGAAAAGCATCGGGTAATGTGGAACTCTGTGTTGCTATAGAGAGCTTGATTGAAGGGCCTAAAAATCAATTTTCAGGAAAATACGAATACAGCCTGGCCTGAATTGGTTGAAAGGTTGTTTCAGGCTATTGATGAGTTGTTCATTCGGAGTCGACAATGGCGGAGCATTGTTAAAATAAGGACATTTCTTATACTTGATCACGTCGATCCAGAGGAACCAGTCCTTAAAAAAGTGAAACTCTGTTAAGCACGCCCTCATCTCATGAGGTAGGCGTTGCTCCCCAATATAAGAAGTTGGCGCTCAGTAACAAAACTCACATCTGAAAGGACCATGGCTTTTTACGAATCAGAGAACGCCTGTCAAGAATGGAACGTGGATCAATGGGAAGTTGATGGTCCTACAAGCCCTCCATCCTACTCAACCAGCTCACCATGCTACACATCAGTTGAAGAACCGGCTGAAGATGTTTTCGATGGCGGTCTTAGTATGGCTATTGTGGACACTATAAAGACAGCGGTTTCAGCGATTTTGGAAGTTGTACTTGACAGAAACATAAAACAGAAAACTGTAACGGATGTTTGATAAACCACCCCAGTCAGCGACAACATATGTGCTTGTTTGCAGAGCCATACAACTACTTCTACACACATTTTGAAGAACTGACCAGAAGATTGTGGTCTGACCGACTCATACCAGCATTGGTAAGAGCCCTGGAAGCTACCGGCTTTGTGGTAGCAACACCCCGGGTCCATGGTATTACAGAGGCCTTTCTAAATGAACTAAAACATGAAACTGTTGCTTCGGATAAGATGAAACAAGCTCAGCTAACATTTGTTGAAGATATCGGTGAAAAAAAAGAAACACTATACAATGTTGTGACTTTCTGGCAGAACAAGTCTGAAGACCAGGAAAATTCTACATCTTGCTGAACACTGTGTTTTAAACAATTATAATTTTGAAGCTGTCATCATGGGTAACTGTCTCTGTATGATGTTTCAGAAAATAAACCAATATTTTATATTAAGGGATGTTACGGCCCTGTTGATGTATAGTATTGAAAGGAAAGTCGATGTTTTTCTCTACAAGTCCAATACTTTTTTAAGTGTTGAATGTGTCAAAAAAATGGATGAAATAATGTAACATGTGCATTGTAATGTTGACTCTCTAGAATGGGAATAGATGATTTCCCAGATTATGTCTGAAGAAAATGATACAGCTTTACCTAAAGTTTTTAACTCACTGTTTCAAAGAGAGTTTACTGTTTATCATTTACTCTGTCTGTATACATATGTTATTGATGTATGTGTTTTAAAAATACAGAGACATGAATCTGTAAATTTACTACATGTATTAGATGTATATAAGGTTATATGTGTTGGTCTCATATCTTTAGAGTTAACATATTCAGTAGGATGGCTGAGCAGTTGATGAAAAACATTTTTTTTACTCCATCCAACCCTGGTTCTTTCGGTGGAAAAGAGCAGTTCCAGAGAGCTATAGTTGAATCTGGTAGCAAGTTAAGCAACGATCAAATTAGTGAATAGTTGTCTGAGCAAGATGTATATACATTACATAAACCAGTACTTAAAAACTTTCCTAGGAATAGAGTCTTCTCTACACATGCTTTGTCGCAATTTCAAGCAGACTTATGTGACATGCAAGCATTGGCCGATCAAAACGATGGAAATCGATACCTTTTAACGGTAATAGACATTTTCTCTAAACTATCCTATGTAAGAGTCCTAAAAAATAAGACTGGAGCTGCGGTGACCAGAGCATTTTCATCTATTTTGTCAGAGAGTGAAATACCTAAAAAAATCCAAACGGATAGCGGAAAAGAGTTCTTTAACCATACATTTCAGAAACTTATGAAGGATAACAAGATTATACATTTTGCTACAGGTTCAGATTTAAAAGCTTCAGTTGTTGAACGATTCAACAGAACATTAAAGGAAAGGATGTGGAGATATTTTACAGCCCATAACACTCATAGATATGTTGAGGTTGTTCAAGATTTAGTGAAAGGGTATAACAACAGTTACCACAAGAGTATACGTATGACACCCTCCGAGGTGACATCTGAGAATACATTTCAGGTTTTTAAAAACCTTTATGGGTTGTTTCCACTTCGCAAAAATAAACTTTCTTTCAAATTCAAAACCGGCGACCTGGTTAGGATCTCAAAGTTACGTAATGTGTTTGACAAAAAGTATGAACAGGGCTATAGTGATGAGTTATTTACAGTGACAGAATGTATACCTCGTATCCCTCCTGTGTACAAGTTAAAAGATTATGACGGAGAATCTATTGAGGGTACTTTTTATGAAAAGGAACTTCAGAAGGTAAAGGTTGGTAAAGACAAGACCTTTCATGTGGATGAGATTCTAAAATGAAAGAAACAAAATGGAAAAACATTGGTTTTAGTTCGATGGAAAAATTGGCCTGAAAAGTTTAACAGTTGGGTTCTAGAGTCTGAGGTAGTGGATGCAACAGGATAAAACCTTAACCTCTAAACACAAGTCAATCACATGTTGCAAACCATGGAAGACAGCGGATTTTATCTGACGTTACCTAGCAATGCATCTGCAGAGATATATGAACAAAATAAAAGTTCTGAATACATAACAAGTTTTGCTAAACCTATAGAGCTCCAAGGGAAATGGGAAGTAGGGCTTGCAGAGATCACATACCCACATAACTGGTGTAATATTCTTAGAAAGGATCTAGACTTTTTATGCAAAAGAGGACCTGATACACCCAAAGTGATCAGATTAAAGTTTGGATATTATAAAACAATAGAAAATATTGTACATGAGTTAGTCAAAGAAGTAAATAAATTGAATTATAAACTGGGTTTGAATTATGATCCTATTCATAAACGAATAGTTGTCACAAATTGGGAACAGAATCTGGCACTCAAGACACAAGGCACTCTGGCGTACACATTGGGATTGTATCCAGATACCTGGTTTAGGATAAGGGACAATGTCAAGAAAGCCAGTAAGACAAAAGCGACATAAGAGGAGGAGGTCTTCTGGAAAAAAACTAGCAAATATTTTTTAATGGCTCTTTTACATCGTATGTCAACTGAAGCCTTAAAAACGGAGCTTGATCTTTTTTCGGCACCCATGACCCAGTTCTCAATAGATCGGTCAAGTTATGTGGAAATAGCTCCAATCTCGGCCCTCACAGACAATGGACTTATAGAATTTTTCATACCAGGGAATGGTGATCAATACGTTGATCTGAATAACACAATGATTTATCGATCACTGAATATTTGTAAACGGGATGGAACGAATATTGTAGTGGATGCAAAGGTTGGACTCATTAATTACCCTGTGGCAACAATATTTTCACAAATTGATGTAACGCTAGGAGATAGACTAATCACCCAAAGCAGCTCCACACACACTTACAGGGCCATTATGGAATGTTTGCTCAACTACTCTGAAGATACATTGAGCATGCAATTCAGCGCCGGCCTGTTTAGCAAGGATACTGCTGGCGCTTCTATGACATCTATAGATCCATCTGCAAATGTCAATAAAGGGCTTACAACAAGAGCTAGATACAGTGCAAACTCTCAAACTTTTCAAGTATTTGGTCCAATACACTCTGACATATTCTTTCAAGAACGATTACTTATCAATGCTGTTGACTTGAGAGGTAACGTGCACAGGCGTTGATGAGAGGTAACGCTCTTTACCCCCTCCAAAGAATCACAATGAAAACATTTACCATACCAGCGGGGAGTAGAAGTTGTAGTCAAGATAATTTGTTTTTAGGCTCACTACCAAGATACATAGTTATAGGTCTAGTTGATCATGCTACAAGTACAGGTAGTTTTGATCAAAACCCGTTTAATTTCCAACATTTTAATTCAGAGTACATAGCCCTCTGTCAGGATGGACGTCAAATACCTGCCAAGGCCTTCCAACCCAATTTTGGACACGGACTATGTGTCAGGGAGTTTTATAATTTATATCTGGCAACGGGTAGACATTTAAAAGACCTGCCTTTACCGATTGATAGACATGAATTTGCAAATGGCTATACCTTGTTTGCATTCAATTTAACGCCTGATGAAGATACCACAGGAAATCTGTCACTACTGTTCACAGGGAGTCTTAGATTGGAAATGCGTTTCCGTGAACCTTTGCCACGTACAGTTACTATTATTGTTTACGCCTGTTCTGATTCAATCTTGGAAGTGAACTCCCAAAGATAAGTGTTGGGAAAAAATACATTTTTTAACAAGCTTAAAAGTCTAGCCATCTTGACTTATTAGACTTAGGAATGGGCCCAGATGCCGCCACAATTGATGAATCATCCATAAACAGTTCATTATCCATTTCAAAGGGAGTGTCAAGAGGTCTGTTGGGCGTGCTGGACCTTTTTGGTTCTTTCATATTTTGAGTCTTTTGACGTATCTTATAACTTGGTAAACCAGAGAGTGGGATGTTTAGCTCTGCCATGGTTTCAAGAAAAGGATTCCAACCCAAAGGTCGCCTATCTTCAGATATCTTGTATGATCCTGTTACATTTCTAACCAAATCCATTATGTGAGAACCTCTTATAACCTTGCCTTTAAAGATGAATTCACTATTCTCATTCCAACTAGCCTGTCCTTTTGAATCTTTTATTTTGTTCATAATGTAATTCACATTTTTTCTACTACGTACTGGAACATGTTCCATCATATCAGTCATAAACACATCTTCAGCAGATATATTAACATCTTCAGGAATCTTGTTGCCATCCAGTTCTACAGCTTTTGGTAATGACAATGTTAATTGACCAGTCTCGTTTTCACTCTGTTTTAACAAAGCCAAATATCTTTGCAAAAGATTTGTGTATTTCTTCACCTTATCATGAGGATTAAGACCTTTAGCATTCAATACATCTCTAATAGATATATCCAAATCATTCTCAGCAGTTTGTCGAATATCTCCAGGAGGTTGTTGTTTAAGTTTATCCATTTGATGCTGAGGCACCAAATACATTTTATTGGACATTTCTCAACCTCCACGTCGAGCTGCAATAAGACTGGTGATGAACGGTACTGCTACACTAAGCAGTGGTAATAAGAATCCACCAGTTTGCAGTATCTTTTTCCTTTTCTTTACAAGACTTGTGCGTTTGTTGGCAATGAGTTTGATGGTTGTCTTTTGTCTCTTTAACTTTTGATATTGGTTCTGGTTTAGTGGTATCCGGCCTTTGATGAGATTTAAAGCAATCTCACAGAGGGTTAATATAAAATCTGAAGAACATTGACCCAGGGCATCCTTACGTTGTTTAGGTGTAGCCACAACTAGGTCTCTCAAGAGAGGCAGGTTTCTTTTTAAACAATCAAACATGATTCTTTTTTTCTTTCGCTATGTAAACGGCTGGCCATTCCCCAGGAAACAATCCTGTTCTGAGCCTTAAATGTTCGGGTGTAGCTGATTTAAGGTCAACAAGTAGATATGAATACAGCTGTTTGGTTGCATCCTCGTAACTTTGCATAAAATAGTTCTTTCTCCCCGGATACATTTGTTGAGCCAACCTATTGATTTGAAGCTTATCTCTAGGGTTTTTAACTACTCGACTGTTTTTACCCTGATGAAAAACATTTTATACCAAGTAAAGTACAGACAAGTTTCGATGATGAGTATATTGTGTGAAGGCTCTGGCAATTTCAGGATGTTCAGCACCGGCAAAAAGCATATTATCCAATACCAACAGGTTGTTTTTGTCAGGAGGTAGCAGAACATCATCGCACAAAGAGTCAGGAATCCCTTCAACAAACTTTATTTTCAGTTTCTTCAGCAACTCATCATACAAAGGTTGATAACAGGAATAACACCACACAATATTGTCAGGTTTCTGAGATAATACATGGTCAGCATTCTCTAAAACATTTTTTACAAAACAAGTTTTTCCACTGCTGGAAGGTCCTGCTATTAACCCTTTAAAGTCTAAAAGGTTTTAGGTCCGCCTGGCATATAGTTGACTTTTTAGCCTCTAGAAAGGTCATACTTTGACATACAGTGAAGTGCCTTATGGTTCTGGACTCAGCAGACCCATGGCTACAACATGGATGAATGAAATCCAACATCCTGGGTCATTGAATTTTATGTTTTATTAAATATTTATCCCAAAAAACTAAAGAACGTATGTATATTTTGTTGTTTTTTATGTGTAAAAGCATGTAAACTATAATGAATAAGGCTTTTTATTACTTA
>JACXGM010020467.1:0-10000 GCA_016801145.1 Umbra pygmaea | reverse complement strand
CTTCCAGTTCTCCAATGGTACTGATTGGAACGAACTACAAAAATCCTTGAATCCCGAGTCAATTACTAGCTTACTATCAGTAATTGTAAGTGTTGACTCTACCCCCCTCTTTGCAAGTTTATGCCCTTGTGCCTTCATCAAACCCAAACACATCTTTTACATATTCAGCCGCACAACTGTCTTTGTATAATTTGCACATTGTCATTGCCATAACCAAACTCAATATCTGATAACAGATATGTTATCTGCTCTACTGTTATTTTTGCACTGCCACTTTGCATTCAGAGTAATCTACCCCTCTATACTCTGAGTATCCTGCACTCTGTATTTGTACTTTGTGTAACATCATCAACCGTACATCTCTGAATTTCTCCCAAATTATGTTCTCCGGAAAAACTATTTTGAAAACCTGAATTATGTAATATGCCAACAAATTTAGTTTTTTTATGTTTGTACTGGACGTTCCCTTATTAGGCTATATTTGTACTTCTATTACGTTGCCCCTGCGCGTTTCGTAGAGCGGATTAATACGAGAACATTCCACACATTCCCTACATTCCACACATTCCCTACATTCCATAGCCTTCAAAATTATATTGCAACATTCACAGTTAAGGTTAGGTATGATACTAACGGTTAAAGTTAGGCACGAGGTTACTAACGGTTAAGGTTAGGCATGACGTTACTAATGGGTAAGGTTAGATATGACTACACTGGGGTTAAGGTTAGGATTAAGGTTAGGGTTAACATTACAAAAAAACGACAATCGTCTGTCTGCATCACCAAGCAATGTAGAACAAAACACACACAAAGTGCCGGTCTGGATTTGGCATGCAAGTCGCGGATTTATACGCCCATCCACTATCCGCGGCCTACACCCTAGCAAAAACTATGCTTTTTACATGCTACGTCATGATCTTCATATGTTCATTTTTAACGTTATTCGAGTGTTAAATTTAGTTCCCTACGAACGTAATTGACCCTCTCATACGTTCCTATTTCACATATTTCGGTTTTACAAAATAGTTCCCTCAGAACATATTTCATGTGATTTTGGGCTTAACTTCATGTGTTTCTTCATGTCATCTTGCACGTTATTGTGGCCACGTCGCCATTGCAAATGAGAACCTGATCTCAATCTAATTTCATGCAACTCAATTTCCAGTCACCTAGAAGCCCTGGGTTCTTGTTGCTCTTTTAACCTAAATGTTTGAATTGGTCCGTGTATTGATAAGGTATTGGAAATAGTCAATATTTCGAGAAATGCCTGCTGAGTCAATAGCCATGTCTCCCTGGTGAGATGGCTTTGGCTAGCTACTGTGGCTCCCAGCTCCTCATGTGTCCTCCATTGTGGCTCTTGGCTTACATCAGTTTCCTGGGGCTGTATTTAGTGGTGGTGGCGTGGCAGGAAACCCAGTCTGTGGTTGGGTCTGAGTGTTGGGTCTGGGTCGACAGGGGTTGTAAGAAGAGAGTCTCTGGGAAACCATCCTGGGAGACAATGGTGTGATGCTGGGAGCTGTGGCAGCACACACACACACATACACAAACACACACACATTCATGATTTTGCTCAGTACCATCCTGTTCCGCAGACGCACAGAGTGTCACACACACAAATGTATGTTTCCGTCACACGCTTGAAGCCTCTGCATGTACTGTCCGGTCTATATCTCTTTCTCTCATTTTAGTGAATATGTTAATGTCCCATTGTCATTACTCCAGCATTTCCCCTTTTTGCGTTCCACCACACACACACACACACACACACACACACACACACACACACACACACACACACACACACACACACACACACACACACACACACACACAGGTACACTTCTTCCTCTGTTCATGGTACCCCCACTGCTCCAGGCTAGGAAAGGAGCGTTGCCTTCAATTGGCACACGTCAGGTTAATACATTCTGAATAGAGACGCATAAATCAGACAGAAGGGGTTATTCTCCTCCCTGACGCTCCTTTTCTCATCCACCGCTCTGAGAAGAAAGGAGGGCCCTTTGGAGGATAGGTGTCTATCAGTCCACAGAACGGAGGAGCGAATGAGGGAGGACATGATGGGGGAAAGAGTGGATGGGGCGGAGTGGAGGGTATACCCAGAGCTGGTTAGCAGATTGTCATTTCCAACGGTTAGATGTTCCTGGGTCTAATTGTCTTTCATGTGAACAGTGTCAGACAGCCCCTGGTGAGCCCCAACACAGGCGGGGGGAATGGGGGGGGTAGAGGCAGGGACGGTGGAGAGGCAACGTAAGAGGGAGGTGGGAGGGAGGGTGGGGGTTGTGAGGAATGAGAGGGGGGCAGCTCCTGCATAGCAATGTCCTTTTTTATTATTAGCTCGTGAAATTAGCAAGCTGGAAGTCGTTAGAGGGATTTTTTCTCCCCCCACCTCTTCCCCCCTCGGCCCCTCTATCCGTATTAATTGTGATGCAGACAGGCGTTTGTTTGTGGACTGGGAGACAATAGCTTCGGCTCGCTCCGTCTTAATAGACTTTACTTCAGCGCTATGTGCTAGTTATTTCTTTACTGTATAGTTGTTGAACTGACTGTGTATTTGTTCTAGTTCTAGCTGTGTTATTACTGGCTGTGCTAGCTGTGCTAGCTGAGTTAGCGCAGGTCTTATTAAGGCCTGATTCGTCTCAGGGAATCTGTTTAAAAAGCCTGGTAATTGATGTATTGCTGCTGGTGAGAGCAGAGCCACAGTTGATTAATGCTTTTAATGTGTGAGTGTGGGCTTTTTCAGACGCTTTAAAAAGCCCTCTTAACTGGTAGAGGAGAGAGCTAGGCAAGTAGCATGAGGCAAATGTGTGTGTGTGTGTGTGTGTGTTTGTGCGTGTGTGTGTGTGCGTGTAAAGTACTTCATTGCAGCTGTTTAAGGAGCTGGCAGCTGGTGGAGTCACTAGGGGATTACCACACACACATATTGCTCAATAAAACCAGCGTTTAGCAAGCACATAGTTATGACCTCTTAAAAGGTCATTTGATCTTTCGAAGCTGAAGCTGGGCAGCCAGAGAGTGGGACCGTCATATCGTTTTGGTTGTCGTACAGACTATGAAATCAGTCTGTTATGAACACTGGAGTCTTCTTGTCCATCTTTAGCATGGCTGCTGCTGGTGATCACCTCTTTTCAGCCAATGATTTAATGCATTTTCACACTCTTATGCAAATGAGAATGTCTGGGTCATCTCAAGGTAAGGTTATTCACAAACGCCCTCTCACACAGTACTGTACATTTCCTGCTCCTAAACCTGTATGCCGTTTCGCTCAAGGCGCTAGGACCTCAATTAAAAACCGTAGCGCTGCGGTCACGCGAACAGTTAGCCTGTGCAACTAACACACACACAACGCGCTCCAATGCACACAAACACACAACAACACACAACATGCACTCCCATATAAAGACGTACACAATTTTCAATAAATAGCTATGGCCGGACACATCAGTTATTTCCAGGGCTTTTTGCTGTAATGTATTTGTGGATCAGCAATGCATAGGCGAGAGGGGATAGTTAGTGTTTTGTTGTTGCTATCAGACCAGCATTTACTAGGGCATACACCCACACGTTATTTATATCCACAGATAAAACTACTGGAAATGGCACAAATTTGGCTCACTGTAATTGAAGATTGTGTCCTTTTTTTGAGTGTGATTGCATGGTGGTATCAGTGTTTTAGGTCTGTAACCAGGTGGAGTGGGACAGCTTCTATTTACAAACTAAAAGTTTTTGTGTTAAACAAATTTAAAACAGGTGAATTTATTAGTATAGTTAGGTGGGTGGTAGATAGAAAGATTAGATGATATTGGAAGCTTCAATAGGGCGAATAATGGTTAGAATGGGGGAACGAAGTAATAGTAAAAAAAAGAGGGGGTGTCAAAATGATGCATGTGCATTGATGAAGAATATATTATCCTGGACTCTAAAGCTGATCCCACCGCAATAAACGAAACAAAACAACTAACAACTTCAAACATCTTCGACTTTCGCACACTCCGCACACAACACAACTGCATACTGACTTCCCACATATTTTGACACACATACACTAGGTGGTCAAAGGTATGTGGACCTCCACTTGTGGTGGATGAATAATGGTCTGGGGCTGCTTTTCAGGTTTTGGGCTAGGCTCCTTTGTTCCAGTAAAGGGTCATTTTAATGCTACAGGACAAAAATACATTTTTGAAAATTGGGAGCTTTCAGCTTTGTGCCAGCAGTTTGGGGAAGGCTGTCGAGTTGCAGGATGACTGTTCCCCTGTGCACAAAGCAGGGTCCCAAAAGACATGTTCAGACAAATTTGGTCGAAGGTGTTCAACATCATTGGACACCTTTGGGATGAATTGGAACAGTGATTACAAGCCAGGCCTTCTTGTTCAACATCAGTGCATGTCCTCACAAATGCACAAGCTCGTATAGTGTGATGGTCAGGTGTCCACAAACTTTGGTCATATAGTGTATCTACACTGCAGCTGTTGCTTCTTTTTACTATCCATACACTGTTACACCTGCATTACCTCAGACATCTACTCCTTACTGGTACTTCCTGTGTTATACACAGAGCCAATATATTATTAGTCTAATCACTTTGTTTATATTTATTGTGTTCCTATTTCCTATAATTAGTTATTACATTTTCTTTAAAAAACATAAATTTAACCCTACAATTTGCAGACCAGTTGACTGTGAATTCAATCACAGTTGTATATGTGTAAAATATATATATACTGTATGTTCAGATTAAAGACTTCCATGTTGAATGAGCAGTGTGATATGAATTGGACGGCTTGGCGACACACGCTTGGAGGAAGCATGTGATCAATCTTCGACCACCTGAGAGGGCTGCTGATGAGACGACTCTTAAAGGGGAATTAGACATGAAATATTTAGTGGGGAGAAAAACTGGGGAGAGTGGATGTGTTTTTGCAAACTGGTCCTTTACTTTTAGTCTACACCATTTGTTTACCCGGCATGTGCCCAAAAACATTTGATTTGTTTTGTGTGTTCTTGTCCCCCCTAACTCTGGATACTGTTTGGATCAACGCCTCACAACTGTTTGATTTGCTAAAACAAAATGATGAGAAATACAAACCAGTCATTTTAAATTATTGATATCTCAGGTGTATGTATTGAGAGCAATAGCCTGGGGATGAGGTATTGTGTAACAAATGAAAGCGATGTTTGCATTAGATGTGATATAAATGGCTAGTAACAGGGGAACGCCTCCAAGTCTGCATACCCCTAATCACTGTGTTCATTCAAACACACAGGCAGTTGGAGGCCCAGTGTTCTTAATGAAATTAATGCAGGCACTTTTACTGACTGCCCTTTCATGGGTCCTGATAAGGGAGCCTGGAGTCAGGTGTTTGGGCCTTATCGCTGCCTCAGAGAGCACACACACTGATTACGCAAACACACATGCACGCACATCGCACACTCATACTGTACGTCACACACACATACTGGACGTCACACACACACGTCAAACACACACGTCACCCTGATTATAATGATTTAGGCTCTAAAGATGTAAACTTTTAGCTGTTCTAACGTGACCTCAGAACTGACCATGTATTTCAGTTGCAAGTTAACAATACTTTTGTATTTTGTCAACTGTGCAATATTTTGTATTTTGTCAACTCTGGTACACAACTAAATACTGTACGTGTTTTCAAAATACAGTTTCTTCTATTTAAATAAATTAATGAAAGGTCTTCTGCCATGAAAGCCAATCAAACAAACGTGGATAAACGATAAAGCTAAAAGTCTCTTTTAAAACTTTTTCAGGGATTGCTGAGGGAATAAAATATGGGCTGCAGTGCACCTACTTGCCTACCGCCCACCTACCACCCACCTTGTGCCCACTTAGTGCCCACCTATCACCCAACTACCTTCCACCTGGTGCCCAACTATCGCCCACCTATCACCCACCTGGTGCCCACCTACAGCCCACCTATCACCAACCTGGTGCACAAATATTGCCTATCTATCACCCACCTATTGCCCACCTACCACCCACCTACCGCCCCCCTACTGCCCATCTATTGCCCACCTGGCACCCAGGTCATAAAGGAGGAAGAGGAGAAGAGGGATGAGGAGAAGAGGGATGAGGACAGAGGCGAAGTGTTCCGTCACATCTGTTATCCTTTAAAAGCACTTAAGAGATTGCAGCCCCGCCCTGCTGTCTGCGTGTCGTTGCGGTAACGTCTCATTCGGTAGGATCTGCGCTCTAATTGGATGATCAGGGTGTGATGGCGGTACTGGACGCCACATTATGTAAGGCTGACTTTGTGCACCGTAACCTCGCTGTGCCGACTGTGTAGTGGCTGTGTGTTGACTGACAGCTGTTTGTGTGTGTGTGTGTTTAGCTTAAACAGTTTTATTTTATTTGAATTTAGCAGACACATTTATCACAGTTGTAAGTTACAGGAGCGCATGATTGTACTTTCATGCAGGCATTCCGTGGAATTCGAACCCACAACCATGCTGTTGCAAGCAACATGTTCAACAAGCTGAGCCACACAGCACCTGTGGTTAAGGTAGCAGGGTTGCCCTAAAAATCCTCCAGCCTATTTAAATAGAATAGTGGTCAATATTTCCCCCAGCGCCTGCCCCTATGCACCTGGTTTACCCACCTGGTAATATTCACGTTGATTTGGAGTGAAGTCGGTTGCGTGTGTGTGTCGGCTGACTGTGTGTGAGTGTGTGTGACCCCAATGTGGCTAAGAGCCTCTTCTCATCAGGCTGCAGTGGGAGAACTGCATGAAGTCAGTGTTATCCTCCGCATTAATATCTGATCTATATTTATACACAACCCAACCTCCTGGGGTGTGTGTGTGTGTGTGTATGTGTGTGTGTGTATTGTGTGCAAGAGAAGGGTGAGGTGGGATTGATAATGTAGTCTGTTGAATTAATTTTTACCCCCTGGTCTGACAACAGTGCATGTGTCATTCAGTTTGGTGCAAAGTTACTGCGTACGTTGTGGTGGATTGGATAGACCACCCGCCTGCCGCATTAGAGAGTGTGAACAGCTCAGTCTGGATTGGCTCAGTATTCTAAAAACGGTGTCACTCATAATCACGTAATGTCACGTAATGTCACTTCGTTTGCCTGTCAATGTGTGTATGACCATCGTCTTCTTCACACAGAAACACTTCTGGAAACCGGTTCTGAATTTGGTCCAGCTGACTCTAACAGATCACAACGAATAGATCAGCGCTGCTACGTGAGACCATTCGCACCCGCCGTCCGGGATCTGCGGTCGAGCGTTGGATTTTGTGGCTGTGATCTCCACGCTGACATTAATGGTGTTGAGCGGCAGAGGAGCGGCAAGGCGTTTGATCCCAGCACCTTTTAAGACCTTAACACAGTGTGAAACGCTCTGATTACTGGAACCGCTCTCATTGGGGCCCGAACGCAGGCTTAGTTGTGCTTGAGTGACTTCAGGGAAGGAGGACGGAGATGGAAGAAGAGAGGGAGGGAGGGACACAGCTGGGTTCCAAAAGGAAGTGTGGGGAGGAAAGGAGAAAAAGTGGGCGGGATTTAAGGTGGGAGAGATGATTAGGCTTGTGCATGTTTGTCCTGTTAACTTGAGTGTGTTTATCTCTGTATAGCTGAGGTGTTTCCTCTGCAGCTAAATAGTTATATTTGCCAGCGCCCTAAATGCAGTATGGCCTTATTATGACACATTAACTAATTAATTCAGTCCTTGTCAAATTATAATTATGTAATTATTAAAATGAGCTTGCATGCTCTGTGTGGCTATATGTGTACAGTATAGAAAAAAACAACCATATTTTTTTTATGAAATACATTTAAATTCGTCAGAAACCTTTGTTTGAGAAAGGCAGGGGGGTTTTCCCTCCATTGTCCGTTCTTCTCTGTGTGAGGCCCCATTTCACAGAAATAACCTGCTGCCGTCCACGTCTTCTCAAGCACATGGTCCAATTCAATCAGTAGCCTACACTGCTGTCTCTCTCTCTCTCTCTTTCTCTGTTTCTCTGTCTGTCTCAATTTAATCTACCAGGGAACAGGATCATAAATCTTGTCTGAGTCCAGTTTAGTATTTTCATTTGTGTTTTTGTTGGGGGGGTTAACTAAAGACCGGGGTGCAGGTTTAAATGTGCCAACCGGAAATAATTTTACCATTTCACTATTGTGATTTCCTTTAATAATAAGCCATTAATTATGAAACTAGGTTTTTACGTTTGGTTTGAACGATTAAATGTGTCTGTTTTCAACTGGTAGGCACAACCCAACCGGCCCCTGTAGAGAAGCTTTGGATTTCTCTAAACCAGGGCTATTGAACTCCAGTTCTGGAGTTTTTCTTTTACCTAGTAGTTAATTGCAAACACCTGGGGCCCTATCTTGCACCTGGCGCAACACAGCGCAAAGCCCGAATGCAAGTGTCTTTGCTAGTTTAAAGATACAGATCCACTTGTCCGTGCTACACTTCTGTTGCCTGGCGCATGGTATCGCGGCACTACCCTCAATTTGTACATGTTCCTCAAGTACAGCTGTGGGCTACAGCCACAATCAGTTTCTCCTCCATTTTTGCTACATCTACAAGAACGGACCCACGGCGAGCCTTTCCCCATTTCGTCTGTGTTCTGCTTCTATTGGATAGTTGCGTCACGTTCAACAGATTAATTTGTATAAAGTTGGGCATCGGCCAGCTTTTTTGACGTGCAAAATTTTCTCAAATGCAGCGCAGCCTTCCCGGGATGCTTTGCAAGCACGTTGAAGTCACTTAACATCACCCATAGGAATAGAGCGAGGTGCGACGCGACAGAAGTGTAGCACGGACAAGTGGATTTGCACCTTGAGACCGACGCAGTTGTCAATTTCCCATTCAGCGCCCGTGTCGTTTAAATAGCAAATACACCTGCGCCCATATTTTTGCCCATGGGAGTGCTCGTCTAACAGGGAGGAGTGTTCAGGATAATTCTGGGTGTATTGCTATCTCGAGGCATCGGAAAGTGATTGTGCCATTGACCAAAAAAAAACCTGGTCTAAAGTCAATGGCACAGCATTTCATAGTTATTTTAACAGCAAATGAGTCAAATGCACCTATGGCATAGGCACCGCGCGTGCACACTATGCTTGTTGCACACATACAGGGAAGCGCAGCAGTACACAAACATGCAAAAGATTAAAAATAAAAATATTACGGTGCAAACCTGCCGTCATAATATCAATGTGCGAAAGGTCCAAACGCGCCTGGCTCTTAAAGGGAATGGGAGATGAATCTCTGATTGGTTTATTGCATGTTACGCCCAAAACACACCTATGAATTTTTAGAACACCCTCAAACTCGTTGTTACTTGCGCCATGCCCTTTACGCCGTGCGCTTAGATCGTTAAAACAGGGCCCCTGGTGTCTCAGGTCTGAACCATTCCATTATTAGAAAGAGAGGACAAAAAACAGAAGTGTTTCAGCCATCCAGGATCGGAGTTAAAT
The DNA here is from genome assembly GCA_016801145.1 of Umbra pygmaea. Lineage (NCBI taxonomy): Eukaryota > Metazoa > Chordata > Actinopteri > Esociformes > Umbridae > Umbra > Umbra pygmaea. The sequence goes on along the minus strand of JACXGM010020467.1, from coordinate 532 downwards.
AGAGTTGCTCTAAAAACCTTAATATGGTAATGGAGATGACATGTATCTGCGGGCTAAAATATGCAACAAAAATAACATGAGAGAAGCCCATGAGGTTAGGTTATATAGAAAATCATTGGAAACCCTAAAACTGCATGAATGTGAACAGATTTCAAAGCAGTGGTTCTCAGAACCAAAACCAGTACTGGGTTCCTGTGTGTGGATGGTAAGAGGTTGGGGCTGTAGAGGGCCAAGATCAGGGTTGGGTCAGGATAGAGGGTTTATAGTGTTGGGTCAGGATAGAGGGTTTATAGTGTTGGGTCAGAATAGGGGTTATAGTGTTGGGTCAGGATAGGGGTTTATAATGTTGGTGTCAGGATACGGCTTTATAGTGTTGGGTCAGGATAGAGGGTTTATAGTGTTGGGTCAGAATAGGGGTTATAGTGTTGGGTCAGGATAGAGGGTTTATAGTGTTGGGTCAGGATAGGGGTTTATAGTGTTGGGTCAGGATAGGGGTTTATAGTGTTGGGTCAGGATAGGGGTTTATAGTGTT
>JACXGM010020466.1:0-12169 GCA_016801145.1 Umbra pygmaea | reverse complement strand
TGGACCTGCCTGGCGGTTTCCTTGTTCTTGATGCTCTCTGTGCTTTCAACGGACCTCTGAGACTATCACAGAGCAGGTGCATTTATACAGAGACTTGATTACACACAGGTGGATTCTATTTATCATCATGAGTCATTTAGGTCAACATTGGATCATTCAGAGATCCTCACTGAACTTCTGGAGAGAGTTTGCTGCACTGAAAGTAAAGGCGCTGAATAATTTTGCTCGCCCAATTCGTCAGTTTTTTATTTGTTAAAAAAGTTTGAAATATCCAATAAATTTCGTTCCACTTCATGATTTTGTCCCACTTGTTGTTGCTTCTTCACAAAAAATTACAGTTTTATATCTTTATGTTTGAAGCCTGAAATTTGGTTGTTGCAATGCTGAGGGTGAGATAAGATGGAGGTGAAACGTTTTAATTATAAAACGAACTATAAATAAACAAACTAAACACAAAAACAAGAAATATATAAGTAGTAGAATGCTCAGTGCACCAGCATCACAGCAACATACAGGAAACAAAGACCGACACTGCATACAGGGAAATCGGAGGTCTAAATACGGTTACTGATGAGGTTAATGTAAACAGCTGAGATAGTAAGTGGAATGACGTGACGCAGGAAGTCTGTACATGGTCATGCAGTGTCGGTCCTGTAGTCACCACTGCATGGCAGCCAAGCTCCATAGAGTGTGACAGTTCTCATTATTTCAGCTGTCTACCACAGCATATTGGAGTTGAAAATAAATAATGAATATGAGCTGAAACTGCAGACTTTCAGCTGTTTTTGAGGGTATAATGTCAAATTGGGTTACATTAGAGGATCTACAACACTTTTTATATGTGGTCCCCTCAAAACATTTTATGGGCCCAAAAAAATCTGTACAAATGAACACAATCATGAATAAAACTGAGTTTTAATACTTTGTTACAAATCCATTCAATGACTGCTTGAAGTCTGGAACCCATAGACATCATCAGTCGCTGGGTTTCTTCCCTGGTGATGCTCTTCAAAAGGGCACAAATATATAAAGTGCTGTAGTTTGTACACCATTGACTCGTTTTGAATGTAAATACCCTCAAATCACAGCTGAAAGTCTTAATTTCAGCCTTAATATGCTATGCTAAACAGATGAAATAATAATTTTATGTATATATATATATATATATACTGTATATATATATATGTATTTTAATTATTATTTTCATTAAATGTTATACATTTGTTGTGTTTAATTTTTGCCTGCTGTTTTTCCACTGTTGTATCACAGGGCAAAATTGTAAGAGTCTGTTTTCCCTGTTTAAATAAATGTTAATAAAATATAAATGAGCTGGTTAAGAAAAGTGGGGTTTTCCATAGAACAAATGTGTTTTTTCTCTTGATAGCAGAAGGCAAATTGTCACTCAAATTGTCACATCAACTTTGCTACCTGTTGTTGACTATGACAACACCATGTATAGAAGTACAGCCGACTCTACTCTGAAACAGGCATCACTGCATCCTTTACCAAAACGTTGTCTGGAGCTCTTTAAAGTGACTACTGTAGTGGTTGCATTTGCATGCATAGTTGTTGCATACATAAATTGTTGCTTGTTGTAATCAGTCAATCGGAAAAAGACAGTGTGTGTAATTCTCACTGAAATCAACTTGCTTCCTTTTTTTATATCTTATTCTGTTGTCTTTTGTGTAAAATATATACATTTAAACAGGAAGTGTTGATGTGTGGAGAAGGCTGACAGGATGTTCTTATTCATCTTTTGTAGTGTTTTTGCCTGTTTTTTTTTGTTTTCAACAAGAATCCAATGTAGGTTTAACATAAGTTGACCAACCCAAAATGGCACCATATTTCCTACAGTATAGTTTATCATTATTTAGAGCACAAACCATCCTAAAGCAGTACATTGTTTTATAAGTAGTGAACAAATTAGTTGATAAGGTGCCATTTGAGATTAGCTCACAGGGTCTCTGAAACCGGTTCCCCCTGGTTTTACAGGCCAATCTTACCCCAACCCTAAAGACACACCCAGAAACTACGATTGATGAGGATTCCCCTACGATGTTTATAAAGATGTGGCAGGAAGTCATATGATATTGTTATTGAAATGTCAGTTGTTGTCTACATGATGAAATTGAAATCATTGTCAGGATATCATAATTTATTTTTTGTTCAGACCTTTTAAAATAGACAATGTTCAGAAATGAAAAAAAATCTAACTAAAGTAGATTGATCTGTCTCAATCCTAAATTGTCCTTTCATTAAACATGTCCTTTCATTACACAACACAATACTCGTGAACATGACAGAGATTATACTCACACTGGCTATTACATGTTGTGTTGGACAAAGGAAATTGATTCAATCCATAGCTTTTGTTGTTATTGTGTCAGGCCAGCCCAGTGGGCAAGCCCTTTCCAGCCCTAGCTCCCCTCCCCCATGTCAGATATTTGCAATGGCCAGACATTTTTGACGGAAGTGACGACACCGAAGTAGAACAGCTCGCTGAACGCTAACAGTCGCATATGGAAATAGACGAAGGCAAAGACGGAGCTGACGGAGTATAGGAATAGAAGGGCAACGTATTCAAGATCCATCTTCATCCTAAAGATAACTAGTGTGTATGACATCGAAAATAGTAAGAGCATAAACTACACACTTCCATGTTTAAAACAAGCTCAGTATTATGATTATATGATATCAGAATTGTTTTAAAACGAGAGGTGAAAGACATTATTGGATTGTAGCTAGGGACAGTGTTTCCATATCCGGATATAGAGTAACAGACTACAGGAAGAAGAAAGAAGAGAGAAAATAACAATTTACATACATTTTTCTGGGGCTTTTATAATTTTGTTTTACCGCACCTGTGGACTTTGACCGGATACATTTTTCGTGTATTTTGAGTAGCGAGCTTGCTTGCAAGTATGGAATTGAGAGTCGGAAACCGATACAGGCTGGGCAGGAAGATTGGAAGTGGGTCGTTTGGAGATATTTATTTGGGTAAGTGTCTTTAAAATAATAATATTAAATCGTATTTATGTTCTCACTTAGCAGTCCATCTCTTTATATCAGTTGCTTGTTGGTCAGCTCTCCAACGTTCATCTTTAACCCGCCGTCAGCTGTCAGCTCTGTTCAGCTGATCTGCTTTATTGAGACAGGACACTTTGTACTGATAAACCTTCTGTTATGTGTCCGAATATAATCGGGAGATAGAAGTTTAAACAGCCTTATTTATCTTCACCATACAGCAAACACATCGCTTCTCTTCCCAAACCTCACTGGATTATTTTCTAATTCTATGCATTGTTGTACCTTTTTGTCAAACATGTCCAGCTAGGTTGGCGTTAGTGGCAGGAACGTTACACTTTAGGAAGATAGCTGCACAACTGAATGGTTTCCAGTTGTCACAGTCAAGTGATATGATAGGCAATGCGTTATAATAATTATATCAGACCCCTTCATAACGATATTAAATAGCATCGTTCACTGTTGTCACTGGAGTTTTCTTAGTTAGCAAATTAAAGTGCTCTATACTGGGTTAGAGCTGCTGTTAGGTTGGACATGTTATGACTATGTTGGATTGGATCAGGGTTTTGTATGGATAACAACAGACACTTCCTCTATCAGCTGAGATAAAATCTCAAGTCTGGATGAATTGTGGTCCAAATATTTCATTTAATCATGCTTATCTACTGATTGTAACTTCTATCATTGCCCTAACCCAGGGTTAAATTTGTCAAACCAAGTACCAGCTTTGATCAAGCTAACTGATCAAAGTGCTACCTACAAGCCACCATCTCAAAGAAACTACAGAAAACATCAATAACCATTGTATGTTCATGTACCGGTGTAACTAAGTATTGAGTACTTTGGTCTTCTTTGGGGAATTTTTGTTGCAAACACAACCCATTGTGCACAACACATGATCAATTACTGTATTAAACTGAAATCTCAGGTGCAGTATGAGCCCCCAAGAAGCCTGCTCTCACTAAGCTTTACTGCACAGCCACAACATGTTTGGTAAATTTACAATACAATATAAAACCATTTAATTTTTCTTGTCAAGTGGTACTTCAAGTGTGAACATTTGTACACATACCACAGTTTGAGAACCACTGGCTTAACCCAATCATCTTGAGGGGGACATGTGTTTGAGACACGCATCTGTACCTGTTTTCATCATGGAAAATCATGAACAATGTTGAGGGCTCTTACCTGTTTCTTTTTTGTCCCTGCAAACATCAACAAAATATACCCTAATCTGAGCTAGCCCTGGGAGGGTGTGTGTGTCTAGGAGTCGAGTGCCAGCGGGACCTGGTCTGTCTGCTGGATTTATTTGATTTGAAGGAAATTGTACTTCTAAGAAACATGCCAAAATATGGTGAAATGTGTTAATTTATTGTGTAGTAAATAGACTCTTGCAGTAAATGAAGGGAAACAGTTAATTTCAGAAAGAATGTAGTGCTGAAACTGTGTACACAACTTGAGTTTTGGTAGCGCTCTATCCGATAGCGTGCTCTATATTTTGGTTTCACTCTAGAGGATCACAAACCTTTCCGATGAGATTTTGAGGTAAAGAACAAACCAAAGGAAAGCAGAGACTGCAGTTACTGTTGTCATTCTGAACTGTAACAACAGGTGTGGCTAGTATCAGTGTGGGGAACCGAAGTACATACTTACTTTAAGTGTTTTTAAACAGTAATGTGTTGTTGTTGTTTTGCACAAATTGGTTCTAAACGTGGGCATCTGAGCTGTTAGGTCTATGGAGCAGACTGTTTGTTTAATATGACTAGAGCATTGTTGTGTTTGGTAAACTGATGTGCGGTGTGTACAAATATTTTAGAACAATGTTCCATCCAGTCTGAACCCAGTGACTAAAATAACAGTCCGTTTTTGATCTTCTTGGAAAAAGGGGCAACTTATATTTGGTTTAAATCGAAACTCAGTATGCATACTGTTATCAAGTAGAACTGCAGGCTGTCCATATTGAAGCAAAACATTACATGCCGAAGGTCAGTTTGGGCAGATAAGATCTGGCCCGTCCCTCTGATACATTCTGCAATGTCCCTGAAGAAAGTTTGTCTGATGTCAAAATATGTTTATTTTCTGTTCTGATTGCCATATGTACCATGACTTGATGTTCTGTTTTTCTGAGTATTCAGAGTTGAACACAAAGGATTTTTTTCTTCCAGAAAATTGTTCTTTGACATTAACATTTTTGTTTTATTATAATAGTTTTACCAAAGCCAGTGGGATAAGTGTATTGTTTGTGTAGTATGGCAAGAGGTAAAGTGTATTTTGTTATGAGTAGAATAGGGTGCCTTTTAAGATTGAACCTTGGAACCAGCCAGTGGGGTAGGATGCTAGAAGTCAGGGGTGAGATTAGAAATCTGTTTGTACTTTGTTGTGATTGACAGCCTGACAGTCGGCCTTGGCCCCTCTCATTCTGGGTCTCTATTGTCCTGGGTCGGTCCCAGTGGACTCGGCTCTTGGTTCTCTGTTGGGGTGTAGTACAGCTGGCAGTCACACAGCACCCTGCCTGTCTCTGTCATGTATGGGCCCCTGCTAGTTTAGCTACACATACAGTAGTTTGTCATAATTGTATTCTTCAGTATGTAGGGATTTTCCAATGTAATAATTAGAGAAAGAAACAAGCATTTCTCATTTGATTAGTAAAGAGGATAAATAAATCCCTACAATGTTCTGTTCCTGAGCATTTCCTTTAGCTTCCTGCCAATGAAATGGTTTTGGTAGAACCACGCTGAACGTACTGACTACAAAGATGTCCATCGTCCAGAAATGTTTTACACTATATAGGACAATGGGAAAGTGTGGCTTTATTAGTAGTTGGTTTTCAAATCTAGTTGGAAAACAGAGTTTTTTGCCAATGTCAAGTAGCTTAAACTGCCATTATGACAACATTATGAAATTGAAATAGTCACAACTTCCTTAAAGTTATTTTACTATGGTTGCTGGCCTGCAAATCTGCAGCTCGGTGTGGCACGACCAGTGATACAGAACTCGATTCTGTTCTCAGATCGCTATGGTTGCCATGACATTGCAGACAAACCCAATGTTGGATTTCTGTTGGAGATGTGATATCTAGTTTCTACACATGTTCCACACTGTGTGGTGTGTCAGTGTCGGCCTTCTGGTCTCGGGTGTGTATTACCACCATTACATCAGGGCATAATAAGGCCATATGTGTTCTAGAAAAGAAAGATGTGATTTGCTGATTATTCTGGCCTTACAGTATGCACAGGATGTATCCTAAATCCAAACGGCACACTTTATTCTGCATTAGTTTTTCTTAAAGACAGTGCGATTAGGACATGGCAGATGGTTGCACATTGCTTAGTCACCCCATCTTTCAATTCCATCCTGGACTCATTTGCCTGTGAGTTTTAAAGAACTGGATAGACCACCCTTAATGGGGTTGGAATAAAACAGAACCATCCGGTTGTTGGAGGCACTATTTTCCAACCCAGCTTCCTTTTCCACTGAAATGCAGATTTGGAGACCCAGCATAGGTGTTTCCTCTGAGCCTGTTGAGTAAAGATGGATTCAATCTAAGTCGATATGGCGGACTGCACACATACAACCAAGTCTTAGTTATTTCAGCCTGTCCAGCTGTTACCTCTGCCAGTGAGGGAAGATTTGGTGGGTGATGGGCAGAGAACTGCCCCAGGCTTTAATTAGGGGCAAAGATTTAGGTAAGTAGTAGGGGTGGTACGGTTCATGAAAAAACATCCGAACCTTTCGGTTCGCTTGTCTTGGTTCGGAGCGTGTGTGCGTCGCACGGTTCGTCGGTACACTGCTAATGTGCACAAACCACTTACTTTCAACACCTATGTTAAAACACCAGAAATGCAGAGCGGAATGAGCGTGACAAACTCAACACATGGCAGCTGATTGGAAGAACGCGTCACGTGGGTCTGGCTGCTCCCAAATTTCAAGACTCTATAGAGGAGTCTCGTTCTGAATATGAGCTCATATTTTACAAAATAGTTCACCAAAATGTGTTTCTGAAAACATTTTAAGAGAGAGAGGCCATACAGTTGCTGAATCTGTCTTCATTTCAGATCGACTAAGGTCAGTTTAAAATATTTTTGTTGGATTTTGAGAGGCGCCGAGCCGTCCGCTCCTCAACGGTGGAGAGTGGAGCGCTGCAGGTCACTTGTATTTTTGTAAGAGCTGAAGTTGCCAGTTTGATCGATGCAAGTTATTTGAATTATTCTGTAATATTTCAATTTTGATGTGCTAAAAAGGCAAACAAGTTCCTGTAAATGGCAATACACACACACTTTTGCAAAATAAATGAAAAGCTTGTTGAAATCATCAACGTCTTCCCTCTTGCTGTATTAAAATCTCACCTAGCTTTACCAGAGATAGTCTCAATGTGCTTAAAGTTGAGTCAAATTCTGTTTGTGCATGATTACATGATACAACGATTTTTTAAATACTGTATCCTAAATTGTGGATAATTAAGCTGATAAATCATATCCTGAAGTATATTTCTGGAGTGTCAAGACTAAAAAATAACAAGAACTGTACAGAACCATAAACCGTGACCCTGAGACCGTGATACGAACCGTACCGTGGGTTTTACCCTATTAAGTAGGTGTGGCTGGCTTAGCAACTCTTGGCAGGGAAGTGAAATTCAACCTGCTGCAATTTGATGGATCACTTTATTGCATGTTTGTACAGCATCGGCCTGTTGGAAGATGAGCTCTCACCAACTGCCAGCCAGGAGTTTGGCTACCTGCTGTTCACACTTACTGTCTCTGTGTGGAGGCCTGAAGTGCACTTCCTCTGGTCTAAAGTTGCAAGCGCACAATTCTGGCATCCTACTGATGTTCAGCCTATTCACTCCTGGTTGCGTATCTTCCAAGGTAGAGTTTTTAAAGACCTGGGGCCTCATTTATAAACATGGCGTATGCGCAATCATTTACAGAATCATTTATATGCCTTTAGTTCATTTTAGTTTTAAATGTGTTCCATCGTGACACGTCTTAACCACTTTGAAAGGTGCAAGAAATTCCATTTGCACAGAACTATTTCCCATTTACAATTAGATTAATACTGACACCTGTAGCTTATCAGATGGATGGTTATAAAAAGCCATGCAATAAAGATGCGTAATGATGCACAATGGCTGATATTGCGCAGTTAGAAGATGTAGCAAATGGAAGGATTAGAAGGGAACGCATCTTCAGACAGCAAGAAGACTTGCTGGCAAACGAGTACGAGTGGCTTATGAGCTGGTTCTGACTTCCTTGGGCCGTCCTGTTGGACCTCGGCGCTCTTTTGGGCCCAGAGGAGCAATCGGGATAAACCATGAGTGAGGGTGAACAGGCAAACAAAAAAGCGCAGTTTGCAGTTATTTCCAGATTCCCAAATGTAATTGGTGCTATTGACTGCACTCATGTTGCCATTAGGGCACTGAATGAGAATGAAAATGCTTTCATCATGGGCGTCGGAAGCATTTCTAATGTGGGGGGACAATCTGGTGGTGGTCAGGTTTCCTAACGGGGGTCCAAACTATTAATTTTGAGGGGTTTTATAATGGTTCCGACACCAATGGCTTTCATTAATCTAAGCATTTACATTAAATCAAATGTCCAAATATTTTGTGATGCAGACATGTTGCTCACTAATGTAACTAATGTTCCCCCACTCGTGACAGACACACTTTCGCGATGAAGCGCTAGATGCTTTTTGGCATCGACTTTGATATCTGACCACGTTTTATTTTTATTTCGGCCACGTTCCGACTTTCTGAGGCTGCGGCATTCACAGCGTCTGCAAACATTTGCCACTAACTTCTTCTATGCATTAGCAGGGTTCCCGCGGGGTCTTAAAAAGTCTGAAATTCTGAATGTTAAATTTAAGGCCTTAAAATTTCTTAAAAATTGCCAGATTTTCATCCAAGGTCTTAAATTTAATTTAGTCAGGTCTTAAAAATGGTTTTACCCTTGTTCATTTCCAGACACGCTGGCGGCAGAAAGAGAAAATGTCGAGTCGTAGCCTACAAAGCGGAGTCATGAATATTGTCAATGTTAATTAGGAACAAATGTACATTTTGCGTTGCACACTGACATTTTTTAAGGTGCAACAGTAACAAAACCAACAGAAAGCTGCCCTCAGAACGTTGATTCGGTGTGTTGTAGTTCTTTCTGGGGATGTTGATGTTGGTACGTACGCTGTGATAAAACTACAAATCCTGTGATAAATGCAATACCTGCCCGCGAAATACATCTGCTTCTCCTCAGAGTTTGATAAAGTTCGGCTAGGCCTACGTGTGGAAAATGGGAAAGTGTATTTTAACGAGACATGTCTAGAGCACAGCGAATTTCGCTGTGGTTACAAGTGGTACACAGCTCCAGGTACGAAGCTGGAGTAACAGGCCAGAGCGGAGAAACAGAAGCTAGCCGCAAAATGCCTTCAGCAGACTCTACCAAATAGCCAGTTTTGTGCCTCACCCCTGCCGAAAATAAGATACATTTAGAAGTGTTCCTTTACTTAATATAATGAAAATAAATAACTTATTTGCAAATATAATAAAATACATTGCTTTATAATCAAATCCAAACATTCAAATGAAGTATTGCGCTGGTCACCCTCAAAGTCAGACAACGCATTCCAAAGCAAGAGACTGCGCAACTCTCGCTCCCGACATCCAAAAACAGGTCAGTGCGCAGCAAAGTGAGACAATTGAGTTTCTTCTTCCCTAACATGATACATGGTCAACATCAACTCTTCATCCAAGAGTTGCTAAACATAGCAGAGAACGGGAACCAACCACAGAGGTAGTCTCAGTATACTGCCTAACTACTCAAGTCGCCATATAAGTTAACATTAGCCTATTAAGGTAAAACCAATCTTCCTGCCTACTATTGGTAGTCTGCCAAATATCAGAAATAGTCACATTGGATAGTAGGCTGTAGTACTAAATGTTATTTTATTCCTCAACATTTGTATTAATTTGCTGCTGGGTCATTTAAGGGCTAGTGTAGATGTGCACAGTTTTGCAGAAAACCACTTTCTGGCTCATAGCCTACTTATGCACTATCCTTTATAACCCAGAGTTTTTGCAACAATTTTGTTAAAGTTATATTATTAGATAAACCATGTCCCGGGTCTTACATATGTTTTGATTGATCACAAATAAGATTGTTTAGTAATACTGCAAGCTAGAATACATAATCCTCTGCCAGTGTGCATAATTAAATTCTTGACCAATTACAGGTATTTTTCATTATTTTATTGTGCGTTCACTGCGGTATTGGTCTTAAAAAGCATTTAGTGGCATTAAAAAAGTATTGAGTCTTAAATTTAATGTCATCAAACGTGCAGACACCCTGATTAGTGATTCCCACACTGTGCCCATCATACAACATTTTTCTCCTTTTTTCCACCTCTCCAAAAAGAACTTCTACTTCACATTGAGTGAAGTTTTTGCCATCATGTTTGCCATGTCGTCTCAATCAAATAATATGAATTTTGTGTGGGCCCAATTGGTTGCAATAAGGCTGATCCAGAGTTAATGCTCATATATGTACAGTATGCAAGGGTGGAGTCTTGTTTTCAAGAAGCAAACTCTGAAACCCTCATTGTTGACAATGGCATACTTGCATTTCAACTGACGTGGGAGTCTGCCTACTAGTGTATAAAATCTATTGTGTTTGGCAGAATTTGTATTTAGCATTTAGGGTGTTCTCAAAAACTCTTCTATACTACTATTTGGGCATAAAAAAGATACTGGTAGATAGGGCTGTGCAATTAATCAGATTTTGATCGCAATTTCAATTTCAGCTCCTAACGATCATAAAAACAGTGTAATTGAGAAAAAAAAGAGGTTTTTAATCTATTTGGCATGTTGCCATCCCAGTGGCTAACCATAATGTCACACATGAATCACACATTGGTGGTGGATGAGGTGGGCTTTCCCCCTCACTGTGTAAAGTGCTTTGGGTTCCTTGGAAGAAAAGCGCTATATAAGTTGAATGCATTTATTATTATTATTATTAATAAAGAAACTATGACAGTTAGCTACGGTATAGACAAGCTTGTGGGCAATCTTTAAAAAAATTGTACCAATACCAGTACCTGGAATTTGATACCAGTACCTTATGGTACCTTAGAAGTTAAAAACGTTTTGCTTAATTGATTATTTATGTTTGATGTTGGCTAGTTGGTTAAGCTGATACACAGCCGAATACTGTTATGATGATGAACGTTAAATATCATGAGTCATCGACATGTCCTAAGCTGTGTGAAAAATATGCTAGTAAAATGTTATTTGCTAATGATGCTATAATGATAAAGTATTGAAAAAGACCACTTATCTCCAACAACAATTTATCCAACTACAGTAGGTATTATATTACCTGAATGTGATGACAATGAAGTTGATGCTCCTATCCTGAAGTTTTATCCCTGGACAGCTCAACGTCTTCGGAGCTACCATTGATTGCTGCGGGCAACTTTGCTTTTAATTTGCATAGCACGTTGCAAATATTACAACGAGTCTTGTCTGTATCAATTTTAGAAAAGAGTAGCCACACTTCTGACCGCTTTCGGCTTGCCATCACACTTGACTGTTTGTGTCAACAATTGACAAGCTGCAGAGGTGAGGTAATCTCGCGAGAGATGCACTCTCAGGTACCGAAATTTGGCACTGATTGATTTTACATGAACCAGTACTCTGTAATACCGACGTGATTCGATCAGTACCAGTAAAAGTACAGGGTTCGGGACCCAACCCTACCCTCATCTGAAGTATATTAGCTTAAAGATAATATACTTCCAGGATTTCCCCCAGAAAATGGGTTAGTTAAGGTGGCATCCTTCTCCCCGGGGGGGTGCGCAAAGCATCATAGTCGAAATTTTCGAAGGCATTTAGATTCACTGCTTATGGATGCTGGTGACTGAGCACAATTACATTAACACACCACCAGATGGCACTGTTCGGACTAGAGGTCGACCGATTATTATTTTTCTAAGGCCGATACGATTACCGATTATTGGAAAACCAAAAAAGCCGATACCGATTAATCTGCCGATTATTGCTTTTTAGTTTTACCGTTATTCTACCAGGCAAGTTGACTGAGAACACTTTCTCATTTGCAGCAACGACCTGGGGTAAGGGAGGGAGAGGAGGGGGAGAGGG
>JACXGM010020465.1:0-17791 GCA_016801145.1 Umbra pygmaea | reverse complement strand
CCATCTTTAATATGATCCATCTACCTTCAGAATCCAAAATGACATTTTCCACATTTATATTAGTATTATTTTTAATTAATATCATCACCCCTTTCGAGTTTCTTTGTCCATGGGAGAAATAAGCTTCCCCATCCCATTCCTTTTTCCAATAAGCTTCATTTAAAGCTGTTGAATGTGTTTCTTGTAAACAGTAGATATTATATTCCATTTCTTTTAACCAGGTAAATACTGCTAGTCTTTTCTTATTATCTGCTAATCCATTACAATTATAGCTGGCTATACTTATTTCTCCAGTTACCATACTGTGATCCTCAGTTCCATTTTATTTATTTCAATATACTTTTTTAAAACCACCTTTGCGACATGGCTTAAATATTGCTTGTCTTTGATGATATACCATAATTTTTGGAATTCTAGAAAGTATAAATTGTCCCGTTGGTCCTCCCTATTCCTCCCAATATATTCCCCCCAATTCCCCAAATTAACAATTATCACAATAACCCTCAATCCAGCCACAATCCACTCCCTCCCACACCCTGTACTAGGTAGCATTGTTCCCCACCACCTAGCACATTGTGCCATAGGTAGTGTATTAGCAAATGTACTACCAGTAGTATTACAATTACTTTTATCTCAATTTGTGTAGTGCTCAATACATTTTATCTATAAAGATACCTTATTTTAATTTATTTTGTATTTTGTATTTTTTCCAAAAGTATTCTACTTCTATTAATACCTATTCTACCCCTTTCAATACTTTCAATTTAGAGACACTTCTGGATGATCAGTTGATATTTTAGCAATTATTATTGTTTTAGTTGCTTCTGTTTAGTTAGCATTCTGTAGGAAGATGTATTTAACTCCTATTCTTCAATTGTGGGTTGCAAACAAACAAACAAACAAACATACTTACACATTCCTAATCAGCTCATTCATTCATTTCAATCCATAATACCAGCAGGTGTAGAGTGGTTGCATTCTGCATAAGTTAGTTAAATCATTTTTACCTTCTTTGTTTACGTAAAGGCAAAAAAATATACATAAATAGGCTACAGCATGTACATACTTGTCCTTGGATATTATATATATTTTTTGTATTCTACTGTTGTATAATATTTTCAAAAACAACTAAAATCTCCATGTAATTAATCTGTTTTGAGACAGTTTTACGTAGGCCTATAAAAAACAATAGAGGTGATGCTCTTGATCGCTGGATGCAGTGATGGCTTCGCTGGAGGCTGCGGAGGAGAGAGCGGTTTTTAATTAGGATGATTCATATGCTAATGACGCTGATGGGCGTCAGCAAGTGGCGGTTAAAGGTAGTTTGGAAGGCCTGGTGGTTCTAGTGTTAAGCATGTTTTTCGAACAGTTAAATGATACACGCCCACAAGCAACCAGCGAAATGCGAACCAATCATTGGCATGCGAAAATCCAAAAGGCAAGTGAACATTGCCCGTTACGGTATGTTCACAATGGGGTCGATGGCTCAATTCAAGGAAAGTATTTTGAGCAGGTGGTACCCTGGGCAATGCGTGGGTGGTGGGCATGGTGAATGAAAAGTTCAAATTTCACAAATTTCCAACAGCAATTGCGTCACACAGGTTTTCCAAAAACTCTCTTCAAAACTAACATTTAGTATGGCCCCCTACCGATCAATAATAAGTCATGTATGAACCTACATACATACGGGGAAAACAAGCTAAGAGGTTCCCAGACGGTCGTGCCCAGTCAGACAACACAAAACACCAACCAAAACCAAAACTGAGAAAGAAAATACAGCAAAATGTAATAAACAGTAAAAAGAACACATTAATTTAATGCAAAAATTTAAGTAGCTCGGCTTTGTTTGATGGCTTTTTGTTATATCCCTCAGTCCTGTCTGCAACACAGGTGGAGCTGATGATTCCAATCACCATTTATCAATGACTCCTCCCTAGCGTTATTGGACCCAGCTGGTTCTGTTCCCACCCTCCAATCCCATCGTCCCTTCTTCTGTAATTGTGCCATTATATGTTTGTCTCTCTTTCTCTCTGCCTGTTTTAGAAGTGAGAGCTTTAGTTGTTGGTTGTGAGTTGTAGGCCTGCCTGTGTGATTTTGTATTAGTATAGTTTTGCCTTTGTCCTATTTATATGCGTGTATTCTTTTTTGTATTGCTCTGTTTATTATTATTATTATTCATTAATGTAATCATTAATGCTTTGTTTAATTTTTATTAGCAGGGGGAAGGGGGACGCACTTGGGAGTGTGAAGGCCTGAGGGCCATGGGCCCTACACTTCCCATAGTTATACCATTGTCTATATACGTAGGTATGATCTGGGCAGACCATCCCCTGTATTTTGGTTAGGGTGCTATGACAGTGTGCAAGTTTAGTGTAGTTGTGTGTTAGGTAGTTAGGACAGGTTAGGGATGTGGACTTCATTACTTTGATTTCTTTGCTTTGGTCCCATCCACCATCCGTCTCCCATCCTCCCTTACCGTGGCAAAATAAAGCCCATTGTTTAAACGGTATAATATTGTGTCTGTGTCCTTGCTCGCACCTACGACCCCATACCTCTCACTGGCCTCTGAGAGTCCTAGAGCAGTGGGGTGTCAGGTCCTCTCTCTAGCGGGAGTAGTGCGGAACACTTGAACATCCATCTTCTTCTTGATCACATTCCAGAATATTTTCAATTGGACTGATTTAATTACATTTTTTTCATTACATCAATCGTTTTAATTTTTTAAATATCACGATATAACATTTTTCACTGCATTTGTAAGTTGGTCACATGAAAGAGAAAGTATTTCTGTTGTTATGACTCGAATAAATTAAATAATTTTTATTAGAGTTGGAGTTGGAAAATATGCATAATAATGATGATATGGTCAAAATACTGATTTGCTTAATAATTGTGCACACAGTGTATATGCATGAGTCTTCTTGTTAAAACCTCTTTATGCAGTATAATTAGGGCTGGCCAACCCTGTTCTGAAGAGCCACCATCCTGTAAGTTTCCACAACCCTAATATAGCACACCTGGTTCTAATAATTACCTCAAGGAAAACATGTTGCCCACAACAAGGGTTGAAGTGAAAACTTGCAGGATGGTGGCTCTCCAGGAACAGGGTTGGCCAGCCTACTATCATAGTGCCATTCCTTTGATTACGGGAGACAGTGGACTGGTTGTCTTTGAAATCTTGCAGAGCAATGCATTTTGCTCTATCATTTGCACAGCTATGCTAATTGTGTTACCTACTCCAATGTTGATGCTCTTCTGCACAAAGGCTACGTCACAGCCCACCTATCATATCTTTATTGTCGGACAATAATTGAACACTGATAAACAAAGTGACCTCATTAAAATGGGTACAGTCAGAAGAGGACTGGCCGCCCCCTTGAGTCTGGCCCTTTTTCTACACAGTAAAAACATCAGTGTTAAATTAACACTCTCAGTGTTTATGTAGGTCCAGTGGACATATATACACACTGAAGAGTGTTAATTTAACACTTAGGGTGTTTATTTAACACCGCCATTTTTACTGTGTAGGTTTCTTTCTAGGTCCCACCTACTAGGGAGTTTTTCCTAGCCACTGTGCATCACGTGTGTTGCTAGCTCTTGGGGGTCTCAGGCCGAGTGTCTGTCAAAGCACTTTGTGATAACTGCTGTTGTAAAAAGGGCTTTATAAATACAGTACATTTGATTGATTGATTGACTTTGCATTCTGACTGATCTACCTCTCTAACTTATCTTTATACAAAAAAGTACTTATTTATACTTCCTACTGTGTTACTCTGAGTACCATGCTGTTTGTTTATCGTACTTTTGTCAACTATGTGTAACTTTATGTTGTCTTTTTTATCTTGGCCAGGTCGTCGTTACAAATGAGAATCTTTTATCAACCGGCCTGAAAAAAAAATTTGGATATGCTTTTATAAAATTTTCTTCACTGAATATTTGGGCAAATCACGATTAGGAGAAAGCAGTGCTTTAACACGGAGATGGAACAGAAACAAAGATAACTATGAGAAAGGGTTTATCCTTGGCATTTAATGTACTTTTTGTACTGTTCAAGGCCATATATAGCAATGTGTTTACACAGAATTAAAAGTGAACTGACCAAATTACATGGTATTTACTTTGTTTCAGAGTTTACTTCTTTTCTGAAAATATCACTTGGCATATGCACTTGTATTATATTTAGAGTGTTTTTGTGTTGTGATATGGATGTCCATTTTGCATGGCAATATTTGCATGTCAGGATAGATCAATCAAGGAGGGGTAAGGATTATTGTACCGATGGGAGTATCACAGTTGGGCGTAGGTGAGGATGTGAGTTTTGTCACTGCAGTACTACAGCTGTACATTTTCCACGTAAAGGTAATTCTTCACTTGCTAGATGAGAGAAGACCTAATTCATTCAGGTTTGTTTCTTTTATTTCAGACATTAACCAATATTGTAGAAACAATTATAAAGACCAGTAATAATTTACTAGTTACAGTTCGAGTCTACCTTAATCATGAATAACAAGTAGTTTCTTTCAGAATCCTATTTTACTATTTCTGGCATGTTTAGTCTACATGTATGTCTACCATTGTTAAAGCAAAACTGAACTGTAGGTCAAACTCTTTTGTTATAAGTTTTGCCTGTAAAAATAAAAAACTTTTCTGGTAGCCATGAAACTAAACTCAAATTATTTGAGGTAACACTAATGCTTGCTCTATGTGTCTGTCATGCTTTTAGCCAACCTTTACTATGTGTGAAATAATTAACTTAAAAATCCATACCATAATTCATGTTGAGAATATTGAGTACATTTACAGATGTTCATTTAAAACTTGCCCTCTTTTCAAAGATTATAATGTACACTCTGTCAAACTTTCATGGCAATATTTGATATGTTGTCATTTTTCTCTCCTTTCTCTTTTTCTGTTTTCAACGTAAGTCATCTGGCTACGGATCAAGCAACGCTACGTATCAAGCAAGGCTACGGATCAAGCAAGGCTACAGATCAAGCAAGGCAAGAAAGATGCTTTCGGATAAGCTGCCATTATAACATTAGTTTTTGCTTGGGGCAACAAGGTTAGATGGCTATACAGTACATGTAGCTTGCTTACTTGGTTATATATTAACAGGGAACATTTTCAGAATGACAAGGAATATTCTTTCTTTATTTAGATAGGTTACATGACAAGTCAAAACATGATTAAATATAGATGAGCTATATACCCTATATATATAGGTTTCATCGTTAGGACACTGGCTGCAGAAAATGTGACTTTGCCGTTGTAGCCAAGCTTTCTGATTGCCCCTGCATCGTTCCCCCCTGTGTTGTTGTTGTCTTTTTGTTTTTCTTTGTTCTTTGTTTCGCTGGTGTTTGTTAACCTTAACCCAAACATTAACCCTAAACTTAACCCTAACCCTGGCCTCCACCCTCTCTTCCACCTGGGCCTCTAGTCTCTTTCCTGGTCGGGTCCCTAACTAACCTCTACCCAACTCTGGCCCTAAAATTTACATTCCCCCCCTCCCTGGCTTCTAAACTTAACCTCTCCACCCTGGCCCCTAAACCTAACCCCTCCACCATCCTGGCTCTTAACCTAACCTATTCTCCACCCTGGTTTAAAACTTAACCTCCCTCACCCTAGTACCTAACTCTAACTACTCCCCACTCCAGCCGCTAACCCATCCTGGCCTCTACCCTCCCTCCCTACCGGGCCCTTAGTCTCTCTCCCACACAGGCCCTTAACCAATTGGACTTTTAACAGTTGCCACCTCTCATATGAGAGATGGCTGGAATGTCAATATGCCAAGTCCACTAAGGTCAACCATTTGATTCTTCTAACTCATAATGGCCCCACAGACCACCATATGCTTCCAAACAACAAGTCCTTTCACAGATTCATCTTTGTATTTCTAGGAACGATGGGACAGATATACGAATAACAAGAAAGTATTTCTGATTGGTCACTAAGTTACCACCAGGCATTCTGGGATAGTCTTTTTGACACAGCTAGCTGAAACTTTGGTACTCTAGAATCACTACCCCAAACATTGACCCATAGACTTAACACTGACCGAGGACACATCTTCTAAGGCGGGTTCCTCTACAATACATGTAGTCATGCGGTGCAACACAAGTATTGGTATTTTAAAAAATAGATTTGATCACTTTAAACTTCCTGAGGGTGTCCGGTGTATGGGATATAGGAAATGATCTACAGACCTGAACTGGCCAAAGCAGGGTGATCTAACAGTGTCATACAAATGGTTGTGATGGTCAGGAAGGTAAGTATGTGTGGCGGTCTAGGGCACAGGGACCTTAATCGTAGCCCAGTCAGCTATGAGGGTTAGCCTCACTCACTAAACAGCTAATTTGGCACCACATACATTTATTTCAACTTTATTGAATTTCTTCAACCTTTTATCATCAAACTTTTCCATCCACTGATCCAGCCTAGGTGATCAGGCCAAGGATACGTACAGGACCTAGGACTTATCTCTTCTACCGTCTTCCCAACCTAATTTGTAGCCATTTAAATCTTACCACCATCTCCAATTTGATCGACGTCTACACCGGAACCCAAAAAAATAGACCTTCCATCACCAGTTTATTAACCATCAAAGTCTTGCAGTAAAAAGTGGGTAAAAACTCATTTAATTTTCAATTATATTTCTTCAAAAGCCTACATTTAACTCAACAAAATACTTTCAGGGTACCTCTGGACTAATAAGAGCTACCGATCTACAAACTTGCATCCGGTGGACCTTATCTCACTGGATTTATCAAACTCCAATAGCAGCCCTTTGGTCCAAACTAAACACTCTTAAAGAAATGGACTTTAATATAACCTATAAAATCAGTCTCTCCTCTTACTTAACTTCGGACTTAGGAACAAAACTCCTTTCTCCCTTTCTCTTCTTTAGCCAAAGGAGCTCACCACTTTTTACCAATTTTTGGGCAGAGTGGTATATGGTAAGGGAGAGTGCGAGTGACATGCGCCGGGCCATGCCTTGCTTTTGACTCCTATCTAACCACGTAGTCGTCGGACAAGTGGGGCAGTCTCTGCAAACCGAAATACCCTAACCTTAACCCTAACCCTAACCTTATCCCTAACCTTAACACTAAAATAGGAGTACTAAAACTACTATTCAGCTAGTAATTCAAAGTTGGCAAATTGTATTTAGACATTAGCATTTTAGACATTCACCAGACAAATACTAACTTACACATGATAGGTATCTGCTACTGTAAGTTAATAAACAAAAGGCAACAATTATACATTACCAGCGTGGGATTCAGTCTGCTGGTTGTTAGTCAGGTACTGAACCACTAGGCTCCTGTTGGCTTCATGCAGCCTCCTGAGAACTGAATATTAAGGTATAATGAACATAAATTAGGGTAATATTTGAATTTAATTGGCTGATGAAAACGAAAGGGTGGAGTTTCCTTAACATGGGTAGAGTTGCTGAACAGAGTTGGGTAAGTTACTTTTTAAAAGTTACTTTTACAACTGTAAAAGTGTCCGATTACAGTAATCAGATTTCTTTAAACAAATGTAAACGTACCTTGTAAAGGGTAACTTACCCAACTCTGTTGCTGAAACATAATTTCAGGTTGGCCTGGCAAACTTGTTTCATGTTAAAGATTCGGGTTATACTGAGTCACTCACTAAACTGATCTGGGTTGTGCGAGTCACTTGAGTCACTTGAGTCATTATTGCCAAATCTCCAATGAAACTCAGTCCTAGCCCATTCTCTATAACCACTAACGTAGTAGTAAGTTATGTAATGAACCTCAGTCCTAGCCTCTTCTCTCTAACCACTAACGTAGTAGTAAGTTATGTAATGAACCTCAGTCCTAGCCGATTCTCTCTAACCACTAACGTAGTAGTAAGTTATGTAATGAGCCTCAGTCCTAGCCCATTCTCTCTAACCACTAACGTAGTAGTAAGTTATGTAATGAACCTATTTGCAAAATATGCAAATCAATTAAAGATTAAACGAGAATACAAAATAACAAATACATGAAGGCAACAAATGTAAAATGTGCAAATTAATGTTGCCCAGCCTCCCATTTTTTCCACACTGTTCATCCAACACGGGAGCCTGCAGTCAGATTATGTACGGGATGATTATGCTTATCAACTGTACTTACATAATTTAATTTACAGGCACCGATCTAAACAAAAGGAGTGACTGGAGAGCGACGTGGCAGGATATATAATCTTCTGCACATCCACGGAACACACTGTCATGTTTAAAAAAAACAGTTTGAGATGATGTGAACTTTATGACATGGCGCGTTATCCTGCTGGAATTAGAAGATGGGTACACTGTGGTCATGAACGTTGTCAGCAACAAAACTCAGGTATGCTGCAACATTCAAAACAATGCTCATTGGCACTTAGAGGCACCAAGAGGTATGCCAAGAAAATATTCCCCACACCATTACACCACCACCACCAGCCTGAACCGTTGATTCAAGGCAGGATGAATCAATGTTTTCATGTTGTTTACGGCAAATTCTGACCCTACCTTTTGAATGTACCAGCAGAATTTGAGACTGATCAGACCCAGCAATGTTATTCCAATGTTTTACTGTCCAATATTGGTGGGCCCATGTAAATTGTAGCCTTAGTTTCCCGTTCTTAGCTGACAGGAACAATATCATCCAACTGCAGCCACAAAGGGGCGTTCTCGTGCTGGTGGGGGTTCCCGTTTTTGCAAACTAGAATGCCTCAGAACAGATATTCCATAGTGTTCTAATTAATTATATTACAACATTAATTGTTAAGGTTAGGCATGAGTGTATTGTCTTGTTTTATGGCGCTCTTATTGTTCATTTTAGTTTTCAGTGTTGTACATGGTGGCTATGTGCTTTTAACAAATGCATAAGTTGTATCACAATCATTAGTTGTCTCCTTAATTAAAACCCATTTAGACCCATATTTCGTGGCATACAGAGCATCAGTAATGTTAGTTCTCTCCCACTGAGCAAAGTATTTTGAAAGACGTCTTTTCAACGTCTACTCAACGTGTTTTCAACCACAAAGACGTCTTTTCAACCTCTTTTCAACCTCTTTTCAAACTCAATTGCTTAGAGGGCTAGTAAGAGAGCAGCTGTACTTGCGTGTATTTGTTTGTTTTAGTTAATTTAACAGTAAATAATTAATCAAATTAATCCCATTTTGGGCAGAGCCCCCAAATGGCCAAATCCTAGAATCGCCTCTGCTTCCGACTACAAGTCTGACTCCCTCACCACTGAACCATCTGACGACAAATGGCTTGTTGAGTAAACTGCAATATTTAGGTGGTCTGTGCTTTTTAGATTCATCTAATAATACAATATGAAGGTTGTATTTCTGCTCATCTTATTTTATTAATTCATGGTTTATTGTGCCACTGCAAAGAGAAAAGATAACCTAACAACTATTTATTATTTCAGAATACTAAACCTCACACACTGATAAAGAAGGTGAGGACATGAACACTTCATCAGCAAACAGCTCTTCAGTAGCCCACTTCAATGCACAAGACGCAAACATAACTATCTACACAGTCAACCTCATCCTGAGTGTCCCCACCAATGGATACGTCTTGTGGCTGATAGTAACTGGAGCAGGAGGGACGATGACCACAGACTTCTTCACACTCAACCTGACTGTGTCTGAGATCCTCTTCTGCCTGTCTTCTGTCTTCTTAGTTATCGGTGAACACATCAGAACTGACTTAATATATTTTGGCCAATTTGGTTTTGGTTTCTTATACACTGGTCGCCCCCTGTTTCAAAGCTGTATCTGTGTAGAGCGTTACCTGGCAGTGGTCCACCCTGTAACCTTCCTGAAGTTCAAACCTCTGAGATACAGGGTGGGTTGTTGTAGTGCTGTCTGGTTGATTATTCTTGGGGATTGTTTGTTTGAATTATGTCAGGTAGATGTGTCTTTAGATAACTACATTTACCTGAGTTTGTATCTCATCACATTAT
This sequence comes from Umbra pygmaea, assembly GCA_016801145.1. Lineage (NCBI taxonomy): Eukaryota > Metazoa > Chordata > Actinopteri > Esociformes > Umbridae > Umbra > Umbra pygmaea. The sequence continues at coordinate 7,826 of JACXGM010020465.1, read as the reverse complement.
CTGTGATATTATTTTGTTGCCTGTCAGTTCTTTGGGCTCTGAAACAACCTGGACCAGGGGAAGGGGGCAGGGAGAGGGAGGGGCCAAATAAAGTAAAGATGAGGGCTTTTAAGATCATCCTGGTTATCCTGGTTTCCATGGTGACTTGTTATCTCCCTTTAATTGTAATTTATCCAGTGTCCAATGATGTCAATCTAAGTTCTATTCTTTTGTTCAATGTTGTGATCTCTGGCTTTGTTCAGCCCATCCTCTTCCTCCACCGGGCTGGGAAACTGCCCTTTATAAGAGGACTGTGATACGGAAATGTACATGTGGACACCACTGCTTCAATGCATCTGGAACCAGCTCCCAGAGGAGATCAGATGTGCTCCAACAGTAGTCACCTTTAAATCCAGACTGAAAAACACATCGGTTTAGCTACGCTTTTACTGATTGAACTCTGTGCTAAGTCCGAACCGATTGCACTATATTTTATATGGTTCGTTAAGTCTCTTTTGTTTCTTAAACTGTACTATTTTTCTAACTGTTTCACTTTTATTTTAATTGCTTTAATTTTATCTGTTTTAAATTTTTATGTTTTCCTGTTTATGTAAAGCACCTTGAATTGCCATTGTGTATGAAATGTGCTATATAAATAAACTTCCCTTGCCTTGCCTTGCCGATACATGCAGCATTTAATGTATGTCCTGTCCTGTATTAGAGTGATTAATTAGATTCATGTAATAAGTGTTGTGACCCACACAATTGACAGGATAGTTGAAGATTTCAAGTCCCAATATTATATCCTTAACCCAAATTATTCATGATCATTGTGTTATTCCAAACATAATTAGCACCACTAATATTTCCTTCTTCTACTTGGAACAAGGGGGAACTCTAAACTGTAGCAGCAGTTATGTAGCATCTACAGACTAGCAACAGACTAGCAACAGACTAGCAACAGACTAGCAACAGACTAGCAACAGACTAGCAAAAGACTAGCAACAGACTAGCAACATACTAGCAACATTCTAGCAACATACTAGCAACATACTAGCAACATACTAGCAACAGGATACTCAGCCCTAAATCACATGAAATACGTTCTGAGGGAACTATTTTGTAAAACCGAAATATGTGAAAAATGAACGTATGAGAGGGTCAATTACGTTTGTAGAGAACTAAATTGAACACTCGAATAACATTAAATAGGAATATATGAAGATCATGATGTAGCATGTAAATAGCGTAGTTTTTGCTAGGATGGAGGCCAGGGATGGTGGACGGGCGTATAAATCCGCGACTTGCATGCCAGTGTTCGCGAGTTCAAATCCAGACCGGCTCTTTGTGTGTGTTTTGTTCTTCGTTGTTTGCGTCATGCAGACAGGCGATTGTCGGTTTTTGTAATGTTAATCCTAAACTTAATTCTAACCTTAACCTCAGTAACGTCATATCTAACCTTAACCGTTAGTAACCTCATGCCTAACCTTAACCGTTAGTATCCTCCTACCTAACCTTAACTGTTGATGTTGCAATATAATTTTGAACGCTATGGAATGTATGGAATGTGTGGAATGTTCTCATATAAATCCACTAAACGAAATGTACCGGTGCTACATAATTGAAGTACAAATAACGCCTAATAACGAAACGTGCAGTTCAAACGTAAAAAAAAACGAAATATATTGGCATATAACGTAATTCAGTTTTTCAAAATAGTTTCCTGAGAACGTAATTTGGGAGAAATTCTGAGATGTACGGTTGCAGCTGTCTACATATCTCACAGCTTAGAGTGTGTGCCCAGAACGCAGAGTTATTCAAGACTTATGTGACAATATTAAGTGACCGTCATCATGGCATTTACATCAATAAGGCTTTGGGACCCTAAATCTTGCTATTTCAAAATACATAAATAACAATGTTTTCCGCTATCAGGGGTGTACTGTATCTAAAAATAAACTACTTCTCAAGAACTACTCTGCAAACGTACTATTTTTTATATTTTCATCACTTTATTGAAATTCTTTGTACTGTAGGTTGTGTCAATGTTTGTTATATATAGTATAGCCAAACGTATGTGGACACCTCGCCATCACATCCACATGATTGTTGGACATTCCAAAATCCTCCCAAATCCCGGGCAGTGCTATGCCTATCAAATCCATTATTCACCTTTGGCTAATCCCCAACCCCCCTAGTTATTGTTGCTACGCCTGACAACTTCATCTGGGCTCTGGTTTGGTATCAACATGGCTTATGCTGTGACAGCTCATCCTCCTGAAATTTTATCAAACTTTTATAAAGCAGCAAATAAAGTGTCCGATAGAAGTAGGCCGAAGGGGCTGCAATATGCGTTTGAAGGCTATATTCAAGACATACGAAACAGCATGAACAACAAGGCCTCCAAATAGAGGCAAAACCATACTGTACCGGTCACATTCAAAAAATGAACCACCGGCACCGCATATCCTATTAATCGAGACGAAAGCTGGGACTAACAAGAGCCCTAACATTAAAACTCATCCCATTTGTTCGGTGGAAGGGCATTATGATTTTGGGCTACTTTTCAGCTAAAGGGCCTGGATAGCTTGCTATTATTGACAGAAAAATTATATCCCAAGACATTTTCCAGGACAGGAGAATGTGGGTGATGAATTTGGGTGATGCAAAAGGACAATGATCCAAGGCACAGACGTAAATCAAAAAGAGAATGGAGAAAAATAAACCTTCTAGAGTGGCCTGACATCAACCAGATTGAGATGTTTTGGCATAACTTTAACAAAGCAATTCACACCAAACTTTACAAGAATATTTAGGGTGACTCCATTCCAAAATGGTGGGTGATTCTGTCACACTTAGATTAAATATAGAAGTCAGACGCAGAACACAAACCCAGTTCACGGGTAACAACAGAAAGGGTGGCACGCTTACAGCCAAAGGACCTCCTTCACAAGCAGTGTGGAGTTAACCTCTTTCAACACTCCGCTAACATGACTAGAGAAAATCACATAATTTGTGGTCTATATAACAATGAATTAACTGGAGGTCTACGTATACATAACAGTGGTTTACATAAAAGGTATTAAGTATGAAGACAACAAACGGAACAATCACCCACAACACCCTCCTTAACTGGTGAAACTATATAGGCAACACAACTAGGCACAGCTGAAGCTGGTTATTGCTGATAAGAGTGTGTTCCATGATTTTCATTTATAAATAATTGGGTGATTGGATCAACAATTTCATTTTGATGTATCAAATAACTGAAGGACACAGTAGTATGGCAGTAGTGAAATGAGTTTCATTGGATTAACCGGAAAATGTGTAATATGCATCAAAACGAAATTAGACTCCTTTAACAGAAACAACAACCTCTAGATGCTTCCTATATCCTGTAATGAGTGTCTCATCTCCAGTACAGTTAGTTTGATGGTGGCCGAGCATTGACAACCCGCTTCGAATCGCCCCACAGATTTTCAATGATATTCAGGTCTGAGGACTGGGATAGCCATTCCAGAGCATTTTACATGTTCCTCTTCATGAATACCAGAGCAGTGTTTTGGGTCGTTGTCTTGTTGAAATATCCAACCTTGGCATAACGTCAACTTTGTGACTGATTCCTCTACATTCTTCTGAAGTATCTGCTGATATTGGCCCTCATTTATCAAACGTGCGTAGAAACCAGCGTAGATCAGAGCGCAGAAATCATCTTATAACATTGCTCACCTGTGATTTATAATTGGGACTTGCCAGGTTTGGTCGGGAAGGTTATTGTTAAACTCTTCCACCAACAGGAGTTCTCTGACATCCTGTAGGGTGGTAGCCTTACTAGCTACGCACCACCTGTCAAAGAGAGACTCCTTGTCTCTAGCAAACTCAACATAGGTACGGTTAGCGGTTTTTCTATCATTTCTAAACCGTTGCCTATAGGCTTAGGGCACTAACTCATAAGCCCGGAGAATAGTTGCCTTAACTACCTCATACTGTAAACCGTCGTCCACAGAAAGAGCTGCCACCACTTCCTGTGCCTTCCCAGTCAACCTACACTGGAGAAGAAGCGTCCAAACCTCCTTTGGCCAATGCAAGGCCAAAGCCACGCGTTCGAAAGCAGCAAAGTAGTGGTCTAATTCGGCTTCCCGAAACAGTGGTACCAGAGCAATATTTTTGCCCACATCGAAACCAGTTGTTTGTGAAGGTATGTGCTGCTCACGGACACCTGCCTAATAGTTTCCTAAAGCTTTTTACATTTTTACAATACATTCAATTATTGTACTAATTCGATACGTTTTTACTGACTTTTGTCATTTCTAGGATTCCAAAATGAACATGTCACAAAATAAAGTGCACTATAATGAATTATATACATTTAATCCCACCCCATACCCCCCTAAAAGCATAGCGTTAAGGAAGGAAAAAATAAAAAACCCACCCAACCAGGCTAGTTGGCTCTTGGTGAGGGAATCCTAGGTTGAAATATAGACTATCATGACATAGACTATCATGACATAGACTATCATGACATAGACTATCATGACATAGACTATCATGACATAGACTATCATGCAATGCAGCGACTAAGCAGACCCATAAACACACAATTCAAAAGAAGCAAACACATTCTTCATGGAAATATTCCTCTATCATCTGTTTTGGGAACAATTCCCAACAATTCCCAACAATTCCTGGTCGGCCGGCGACTCCGGAGGGGGGGGCGGATGAGAATAAATGACGGGTACCTACAGCAAAGCGATTTAGTGCGATGAGGACTCCAGTTTGCATGTCAATATTTGCATGTCAGGTTGGATCCATGAAGGTGATGTCAGGCCAGACGTTCTATTCAGTTGGGTGATGCGATGTGGAATATGTGGATGTTAGTTATTGCCGGTTAAGCTTTTCAACACAACATTGACTCTTCACTTGCCAGACAGACGAGAACTCCATTCAGGTTTGTTTCTCAGACTCTCTATACTGTAAAAAACATTGAGGAAACAATTCTAGTTTCACTGGTATTAGATTTTTTATGTATACCGGGCTGACATATTTGTCTAGATGGTTCCATAACAAGTATAGTTAGAGTTTTATGATGTATGATAAAATAAAAATAATATTGTGTATATTTAAAATAACTGTAACCAAACCATATACAGTAGAATTTTAGTGCAGTGGTGCATGGAAATGCATGCGTACATGGCTACAATTTGTTATGCAGGGAAATTCTAATACATGAGATAACAATATGTCCAGTAATTCTTTTGGGACACAGTGTACAGTAACATTTATTCTAGGAATTAGAAATTAAAGTTATTATGACTAGATTTGCATTATATCATCAAATTAGGAAACACATTGTTTTTGCAATGTATACTGTATATATTTTACTTTGATTAATATAATAGTTTAAATACCAACATGCATACTTTTGATTTATATGTTGAACATAATAAGTAGCAATGGAATATTGTAAAATGTGGATTTATGTTTTACTGTGCCTTGGGGAAAATAAAATGAATCCTTTTAACAACACTTTGACATTATAGAATATAAAAGCAGACACAACAACGGGAGGAAATGAACACTTCATCAGTAAACAGCTCTTCAGTAGCAGACCTCAATGCACTGGGCACAATCATCCCTTTGGTTGCCTGCTCAGTCAACCTCATCCTGAGTGTCCCCACCAATGGATACATCTTGTGGCTGATAGTAACTGGAGCAGGAGGGACGATGACCACAGACTTCTTCACACTCAACCTGTGTGTTTCTGAGATCCTCTTCTGCCTGTCATCTGTCTTCTTAATTATCAGTTATCATATCCAAATACTTGAAGTCACATTTCTTTGGGAAATTGGTCGTGGATTCTTGTACATTGGTCGCCCCCTGTTTCAAAGCTGTATCTGTGTAGAGCGCTACCTGGCAGTGATCCATCCTGTAACTTTCCTGAAGTACAAACCTCTGAGATACAGGGTGGGGTGTTGTAGTGCTGCTTGGTTGTTTACTCTTGGATCCTGTGTGGGTCATGCTCTCCTGATTGGTACAGCTACAATCAACTATACTTACTTGGTTCTGTACCTGATTTTAATATCAGTAATGTTGTTCTGTTGCCTCTCAGTTCTCTGGGCTCTGAAACAGCCTGGACCAGGTAAAGGGGACAGAGAGATGTCAAATAACATGAAGATGAGGGCTTTTAACATAATTCTGATTCTCCTGGTGTCCATGTTGATAAATTACCTCCCTGTGCTTGTAAATATATCTTTGTCTCATGTAGTTAACCAAATCAACTCCTCATTTTATATTCTTTTGTTGGTTGATATTATCTCAGGAATTGTTCATCCCCTCTTCTTCCTCCACAGGGCTGGAAAACTGGGCTTTATAAGAGGATTTTGATCAGAAGGTGACAGTGTTACACCTTATTTTCCACTTAGGTTTGATTTGAATAACCATTCAGACAGTTGTTTTGATAATGTTCAAGTTCTGAGATTTGGCTGTTTATTTGCATGCCTGAACGAGCATTTACAGCGTAGGGACGCTGTCACGCCCAGCCAGTGAGGCTGGCGGATACAAAGACATGAACTGAGAACGGACATATATATATTGTTTGTCTATCTATGCTTGCACGGTGGTGTGGGTTCTCCTGTTTGTATGTGTTTTAAGTTGACAGCTCTTGCAGTTGGGTAGTTGCTAGATGGGATATAGGTTAGGCTGGTATCCTGCCTGTGTTAATTAGATATGACTTTCAGCTGTGTTCGATTGGTCTAGTTATCTTCTACTATAAAGGCGCTACCTAACTGGAGAGAGCTGTCGGTCTTTCGGCTGGTTGGCTGGTAGTCGCATGGAGATTAGCTTTTCACCGCGAAGATCACAGGATGCCGACGTTGCGCAGGTGCGGGGTTAAGCCAAAGCGTGGGTCGCGTCCGACGTGGGCCGGCAGGGTGAAGTTGTTAGACGAGCGAGGAGGGGAGCCGGAACCGGGGTGCGTGGCGTCCTCGTGGGGTTCTGCTGCCGCGGAGTGTGAGCAGGAGAAGGCGGAGCGGTTGGCGCTAGACTTATTGCGTGGGGGAGCTGCCGGTGAGGTGGCGGGTCGCGACGGCGGTGCGGTGAGTGAGGTCGGCATGGTGGGGATCTCGGGTGAGAGTGTGGGTGGGGATGGTGTGGGGATTGGGTTTGAGGAGGAACGGGGAAGTCGTCGGAAGAAGAAGCGGGCACGATTGGTGGGTGCGATTCGCCATAAAACCCCAAAGAAGAAGAAGAAGAAGAAGAAGAGAGCTGTCGGTCATTGCTTATTGTTTGCGATTACGTAAGTTGTGTTTTGCTTTTTTGAGTTTGCTACGGTCCCAAGTATCCTTTGCATGTCTTCAGGTTGCTAAGAAGAGTGAGGCTGTTAAGAGTATATGCGTACGTATTGTAATGCTTTTCGTCAGCGTTCCGTGCTGCTCTTTAAAGAGCACGTAGGAAAGTATAAATATCGTTGTGCTGCTCACAGTTAGGATTTCACCTACAACGAAGGAAGAGCGTTGTACCTTTGGGATACGTCTGCTGATTAAACTTGATACACTTCAATAATCCACTTCTCTATTGGAAAGACATTCTAAACTGTCTCCACATGAAATTCTAAACATAAAGATGTGTTTAGGTGGCTGTTTCAGGTATTATGGACACTTTGACAATTTTCAATCTGGCTTCCGACCAAATCACAGTACAGAGACAGCGCTCGTAAAGATAATAAATGATATTCGCCTCAATACAGATACAGGCAAACTATCAGTGCTGGTACTACTCGACCTTAGTGCTGCGTTTGACACTGTCGACCATGACATACTTCTTGACAGGCTGGAAAACTGGGTTGGGCT
>JACXGM010020464.1:0-17791 GCA_016801145.1 Umbra pygmaea | reverse complement strand
CACCTCCATCTGCCATTCTGCTAAAAGTAAAACATCTAACAATCTAAAAATTCAAAGTTTAAAGAAATCGGAAAAGGGTGTAAGCTAAGCTAGAGCTTGTTCGGATGGCGAACTTTAAAAAAAAAAATGTTTGTTGAACTACCACTCCTATCAGCAACAGAAACGATGCTGACGTAAGGCTAGGCCGGCAGAAACGCTTTACTTGGTCAAAGAACACACCCAACATGGTAAAGTCGAAATCTGATTGGTTAAAAATATGACAATCAACAACATTGTCCTGATGGGCTTCAACAGCAGATGGTATCCACTCGGAATTCTGAATGCCCTAGTCTACCCGGAGACAACACAGATGAAAAAATTGACAAAAGCTTTCATTTATATGAGCTGCGCTGAAAGCCAGGCAACTGAAAAGAGCGTATTGTAGCAATGAAATTACCTTATAGAATAATTTAAATGAACTTTGTAAAGTATAAATATTGTTAATGAAAAAATATATTCAAGAATAATAATATATTCTGACTATCTTTGGGCCTGCAGAGAAGGCTTTGCAGGCCCTGACGGCCCACCACTGGTAACGACCATATAGGGCTTCAATTCTATGAAAACTCCCACAGCTTTTGTTATTTCTTTATGTATTTCTGAATTTGTCGCACATTGTTTTTGGAAGGTAGCAACAATTATTATTGTATTTTTGCTAACGATTGGACTTGCTCCAGTTCCACCTTAAAGGGATACGGCCGGGTGATGGGGATGAAAATGACAGATCATGTTCCACCGTAGCTCCACTCGAGTAGACGACAGTGGCAACGCAATGCTTGCAGACTGAACTTTGTCTTCTTACCCCAGCGGATTTGAAAGACTGCAGTGCCTCTTCAAATTTGCTTCTCTCAGTCTTGTTAGCACTCAACATTGTCTTATTGGAGCTGAGAAGATGTTTGTTTATAGTTTCAACTTTCTTCATGGGCCACCTGTAGGGAGGTTTCCTACACAGATGTCATTGCAAATTGTACATTGGTTCTTTAAGTTTTGTTTAAGTCTTTGGGTATTAAAACTTCCACTGCATGTAATCTGCAGTGCAATAACCACGTCTTGGAAATTATAGGACAATGACAGGCATACGGTAGTTCCATGGTCCACGTGTGCTTATTGACATATTGTGATATAATATTGTGTACTGTTGCATCCCTAGTTGATTTCAACAACATTAACATTATCTTTCTTTCAGTTAGCAGAGCGACATATACAGTATGTGCAAAGACTAAACAGTATTAGGCGAAACAACCACAACTCAGAAGAAAGAGCATTCAGTATTTAAACAGTGAATGAGCATAAGTCAGTGCTGGTAAAATAATCATACAAATAAGCATAATTTTAAAAGACAATAGACAACAGAGGGGGTGGATGTTTAACTAGTGCTCATTGAACACGTAAGCACATGACTAACAATGTTTGGATGCAAAAACAGCTTCTCTAACCTCAAAGCCATGATGCAGCTTGCGGTGGCAAGTGTATTTTCTATATACAACTATGCAAGAATGCATGTTAATGGACTTTTTAGATCTCTGAATACAATATACCAATTAACAAAATGTAAATAATGCTGCTGTAAATAATGCTGCTTGACAACATTAAGACCCATTATTTGTTCAAAAAATGCATAATAGGGCCAATTAAATCACAATAATCTTACAAATGTCTTTCCAATGTCTACACTATTATTTCAATGAGGTCCCCTCGGCAACACGGTCATGTGCTACAATTTATGTGAACTTCTTTGAACTATTCAGCTACAATCAAGTAACATTTGGTGCAGAACAGAGGCCTATACTACGAAGCCAGATTAACATGCCCAGGATTTGTTGGCTGGCTTCAGTAAACCTAACAACCACAATCTGCATACGCGTCAGTTCAAAGGCTCATTGATATCACTGCCCCGTCATTAAGGGAAACTAGATCTGACTATAATTATAATTGTGTATTCCATGAAACCAATAAGTTGCTTAGATGAATGCTGATGGCATCTAAATGTCCCTGGCAGTGTTAAAGGAATACTCCAGACCCCTAAACAGCTAAATATCGTTGTGCCAGTCATGTTTCTAACATGACAGCTGTTTAGGGGTCTGGAGTGCTCCTTTATTTGACGTCCTCCAGTTCAAACCTTACCCTGCAACCTCAGTCCACTTCCGGCACTACTCAACTTCCCATACTTCAAAAACGCATCCCCACAACAAGATCCCAATCACTTGAATACTGACACCTGCTGCACTCTGGTCCGTATAAATGCACCCACACCTCATTACCTCTGCGAGGTATTGTGAGTAACTTCATTTGTTGAGCGGTCTATATTATTACTGTCTTCTGGTGTGACCTGCATTGCCTTTTCTCTGACTTCGATATTGGATATTCCCACTAGTACTTTTGCCCTGTCTTCTACCTAATTAAGAACTCCACCTGTCTGAGTGCCCAAGATCCTGTTTGAACCTTGCGTGTCTGATAACCCTCTCAAGTGTACCGACCTTTTGCTTTTCCGACTACCCGATTTTACAGTCCTGGCCCTGCCTGTCCAAGAGTCATGCCGGTGTCTGGTTCTGCCTGTCTGAATACCTGATCTGTTAACGACCCAAGCCTGCCCCTTGACCATTCCTCGACTGTGTGTTTTATACTGCCTATATATTTACCTGCACTGTGGGACTGTTCCGGTATATTGAGTATTCTCCGAATAAACATTCAAGTTGTATCATTTGGTCTAAGCCTTATCGTTACACTTTAAGTGGTCTTAATGAAATAAATAATGTATAGGTATCTTTTAATGTATCTTTTCAGTTAATCTAAAAGTAATGGAAAGTAATCAGATACTTGACCTCTGCAAAGTATATAGTAATCAGTAAAAATGACCTCGGCAAAGTATATAGAGTTTTTGACTGACCACTTTTGTCAATTGTACAAAAATAAGAACCGTGCCTTTCGTAGCACAATTTTTTTCATGCATGACAATGCACAATCTCATGCTGTAAAGAATAACTAATTTTACTTAGGGGTGTACTCACTTTTGGTGTCAGCATTTTAGACCTTAATGGCTGTCTGAGTTATTTTGAGGGGACAGCAAATTTACACTGTTATACAAGCTTTATGCTCACTACTTTACATTGTAGCAAAGTGTAATTTCCTCAGTGTTGTCACATGAAAAGTTATTATCTAATCTTTACAAAAATGTAAGGGGTGTAGATACTGTATGACAGGGAGGCTTGGAGAGTACACATTGTTATTGAGATGTACAGGTAATGTAGCAATAAATGAAGCAAGACTGACATCTAGTGGAGATATCATACACAACACAGGGCCTAAGAAGGCATTGGATTACGTAGAGGGCTGTACAGGGCTGAAAGCTAAATGTAGATCAGGGGTCACAAACCCTGGTCCTCGAGAGCTACCACACTGTAGGTTCCCTCCAACCCTAATCTAGCACACCTGATTCTAATAATTAGCTGGTTGATAAGCTGAATGAGGCTCCATTATGTGCAGTTGGAGTGAAAACCTACAGGGTGGTAGCTCTCCAGGACCAGGGTTGGTGACCCCTGATGTAGATCATTCTAGACTGCACTGATCTCAAATTACCCTGAATATAAATATTATTTTACTACCAAAATATAACTGTGTCCTTCAGTTGTTTGATAGATCAAAATGAAATTGCTGATCCGAACACCCAATATTTATGAATGAAAATCATGGCAATTGTCAGGGGTGCCTAAACCTTTGCAACGACTGTACTTCCATTGAATTCACAGGCTCCCAATCTGGACACAAGGAGTCACTGGAAAGCGATGAGGCAGGATAGACTTATCTGACTTATCTAACCCAAATCCCGGGCAGAGCTATGCCAATTTTGTCGAGCTTGAACCTACGGCCCTCGCAACATAGACTGTCCTGCAATGCAGCAACCCCCGCGGACACCCCCGTAAAATATATTTTTAATCTCAGTGTGTTTTACTTTTTTGGTTAGATAAAAATGTCTCCCTTTTTTTTAATACCAATTTTAATCATATTTTTATCTTACATTATGAACAGGCAAAAATTAGAGGTGCTACTACATTGAATGCACATCTGAGATATGTTTTATGTTATACCATCTACAGTATGTGACGTGTTGTACCATTGTAATATTTGTTACAAAAAAGAGAGTTTGAGAAAGAATGACACAAACTAGGTGGAGTTAATAAAAATGTAGAGTTTAATATATATATTTATTTATTTCTTGACATTCTGATAAGGATTGCGGTAGGCTTCAAGGTACACACTGACTGTGTTCCACTCTATATGCTAAGCAGAGGAGGGGGTGGGGCCTGTGGGAAGGGGCGTGGCTGAGCAGAAGGGAGAGCAGGTTTGTTTCTACACTAGTTGAAAAAGCAGAAGAGAGGAAGCAATACATCCAGTAGGCAACAGCTCCATTTGGGTGGAAGACGTCTAATGAGAATACAGGTCCAGGATCAGTTCTCCAACACCCAAATCATAACCAATTGTTTTTGGAAACACCCGAGAACAGATCCTAGAACAGTGTCTAGAGACAACTTCACACAAATCAGTTTCCAGGGACAACCATTGATCCATGACCCTTCATTATGACCTTCTCACCAAGTACATCCCTTTTCACATTTCATTTAGAGTAGTAAGTGTTGCATTTTTTGGGTTGTCCATCAAGATGCTCATACCTTTTCCCCTTAAAAGACATTGATTGACGTGTATCATGGATTATCAAAATACTACCTAAGTGCATGCATGACATTGTCACATAATGTGGATTCTTGTGGTTTCAAAAAGGTAGTTGACCTCTAACACTAAAACATTTGTAAAGACATGAGTTTGGGTGATTGAAACATTTAGCTTGTTAATTCCAGATATCTAAGGTGTAGTTGTATTTAGACCCATGAGCATCTCTCTTTTCTACTGAATATCTTAATATCAGCATAATATTGCTTTTTAGCCAATGAAAATATAATATCTTAATTATAAACTATATTGGGGGAAAGGTGAGATGTTAGTATGTTTGTCAATTTACTACCACCTTAAAATACCTTCTCTAAAGCAGCAGTCAGAAGAGACAACCCGATGAACAAGCCTTTGATTGTAACTGAACGACAAATCTCAGTATTCAAACATTCCCTTTTGTTTTGGTGATTATTCAGTGAAAGTTAATTTATAATGATGATTAAAGGATCTTTCAAACATGTGTCTGGTTAGACTATGAGTATGAAATACAAAATACCTAAAAATCCTATTCATTTTCAACACAGCCATCTCAACGCAAGCATTAACTCACCCCGTTTCAACTCACAGACATGCCTGGATCCAGTTCTGTTGGCGTTACTGGCATTGTAAAACAAATGCAAGAGAATGCAAAACAATACTATATGGCTATCTGAAAACAGCCAGTAAAACCTTCTGAGCACACAGAATTCAATTTTCCACATATAACTTCAATACTTGAGCAAACCGATAGGATGACACTTGCAAACTGTCATACTGCAGTATCAACACAACTACTGTTTCAATGTAGGATAACCAACAATTTCATAAGCATGGCAGTTCATTGGCACATACACTTGAGGCATACCATAACATACAGTATGTATATTATTTAGAATAAAATCCATGTAGAATTCTGTCCCTGCAGTAGACTGGTAATAAATATGCAAACAAACAGAAAATAAAGTGTGCAATAGCTTTAGAATAGAAATTCCTCATATATATGTATATATATATATACATATATATATATATGTATGTATGTATGTGTATATATGGTGCTGTGCAGGCAGGTTGTGGGTGGGACAAGCCTATTAATAGAATTTAGAGAGTTGGGCCAGTGCCAATTCTGCATAATACTACATTTACATGACATGTCATCATTTTATAGCAGCCATGTTAGATTTCCGTTAACATTACATGGGAATCCTTTAGGGGTGTGCCGTGTTTTTGGACAAAAGAGTATATTGTTATGGCTATGAGGAATCTGACAGATACACATATTATGTGATTATTTAGGTCATTATGACTGATCTGAGAAAGTTGTTGCAAACTGAAATTCTCATGTCATTCCCAGCACAATTCTGTTGTCAGAAGAGTCACGGGCAGTTGTTTTTTTTAAGTGTCAACCGCTCTCTTGTCAACCGCTCTCTTAATACATGTAGCATCACAGTTAACAGTTTCTGCATTCACTTTCACTAATTATTCTTGCTATAAGTAATTGCAGGAAGCAATATGATTTAATTAAACTACCTCATTAATAGGATTTCAAATAAATAATATCCATGTTTCACCTGTGATATAGCTAATCTTGTTTTCCTACCAGTAAATATGGGGTTTCTGCTGCACTGTTCTGAACTTCCCAGTAGTGCACACACACGGATGAATTAAAATTCACAGTTTAACATCTTCTCTAGTGGAAACAATGTTAAATAATATACATTTTTTCATATTTCAGCATAATAGTTTCTTTATTGACATTGTTTTGTTTACAGCTCCATTTCTAAAGAAGCTAGCAATGAAGTTATGATATACAGATTTTCTATTTCCACAAATGTTGTGGCATTCTTTGCTAAGTGTTCGAAGAGAAACATTATGAAGTAATGCCTTACTTATTACACTGTTGATTTAATAAATAAAGGCGATAAAAGTAATGTGAACTTGATCAATGTGTGAGTGATTGAGGGGACATTAGAATTGCTCTTTAAGAGATGACAAACATACATCTGTAGACCTATAGGCTTCACTGGCATTTAAAGTGCACTTTCGAGTTTCCCAATAAAAGTCAAATTACAAGTTCAAAGTTTGAAGTACTAATACAAATATAACAAGATCGGCACACCCCCACCTTTAACAATGTTATATATTGGACATCTGTATTGGATCAAAACAATACCCAAAATTCGCACAGCGGTCCTAACTCTCTAAAGCAGGGGTCTCAAACCGGATCCACATAGGGCCTAGTATATGCAGGTTTTCACTTCTACCTTGTACCTGACTAATTGATTAGGTCACTAATTGTTTAGGATCTCCCCTCACCTCCTGGCAGTCTAGGTCTTAATTGGGCTCTAATTGAAAGGAAAGACCAAAAACCAGCATACACTAGGCCCTCTGTGGAACTGGTTTGAGACCCCTGCTCAAAAGGCTTTGATCCCAGATCAGTTTGGCGGAGTCAGCAAGACAGCAGAAACATCTCTAGGAATCAAGGCTAAAGTGGGTCTGGTGTATGTATAGGGATGTAAAGAAAACAGTATAATTGCACTTTGATTGGCAAAATTAATATCTTGATGTAATCTGGATGTGATGTTTGGCGTTACAGCAGCTGTTCTTTCTACTGTATGCATCATCAGAATGAGCCAGACCAATAGTCCGCCTGTCAGTGGAAAGCAGACCAGCTGTTTGAGGTTGGCCCGTTATTTGACAGTTCTCTTCGAGGAGATCTGTTGGCCATACAGTATAAAAACCTAAGAGGAATTTACAATAACAGGTTGAATGTAAGGCGTGAGGCGTGTCAAATATAACTGTCAATCAACTTTAAAACATCTCATAGATTTCATTCGTATTCAAAATCCCAAATCAGAAAAGAAAAAGGTACTGTATACTGTTTATAAGAAAGTATACCGGAAGAAAAAATGGGCAGTTTTGGACATAATTATAATTAACGTTCAATAAATAATTCACTCATGTTAGTTAATGCATTTGGTTAAGTAACTTTTATAAATAAATACATTTCTAAAAATGGCTTTGATATTTTAAAGCATGTGGGGCCTTTAATTTAATTTAATTAAAACCTTAAGTCACTAGGTAGAACACGGTCACTGAATAGTTATTCTTTCCCCCCATTGATACAGCCATATCATTACGACCATCTGCAGTGTTTTGGGTGTATCCGGGCAGAATTGCATTGCAGAAGACAAAAATAAACACCACTATATTTATCGTATCAATTTCCTACACATGATAAATATATCGTCACAAATAGCTCTATGTATAATTCGGACTTGCCTTGATTTTGAGCTTCTCCTCTTTATACACATACTTATGTAAAGTTCTTTGTATTTACACTACACGGTCGAAGATCACGGAGTCTGAAACAATATATAAATAAAGAAATGAGTGTTTAGAACCTGGAACAGGCAGTGCAGATCATGGTGATAAAACCTATACACAGTATTATTATAAATCAGATGAAAACAAGCAGAAAAGGCCTCCCTCAAACTGGATTTCTGGAAAACCAGGGAACTTACGGTAAGTGTGCCGAATTGTGCAACATCTTGTGTGATCTATCACTATGGTAGTCTATGACTGGAACCTTGAGATCTGATCGTTGGTTTCGGGAGTGACCCAATTGCCCCAGACTTGCCTGTGCTGGCTCAGCGCAGTACAGCTTGGTTCTACTCAGCTAAGACGTCACTAATCAGTGTCTGTAACTGGATTCCATATTTCCAATTTAGGGACTCAAATTAACTGGTTAGTTAGTTTCCGGATCTGTCTCTTATTAAATGTGTATTGTTATTGTTTAAAGATGCACTTTAATATCATAAAAACAAAATGCGTTTGATAACAATAACAGTGCACTGAATTCTATTCAAAATATATTGTAAATACAGTGCTGGTGAATAATGTGCATTAATTAATTTTCAACCCTGAACAAATAATTTATAAAGTAAAAAAGGAACTTTGAAAAGCAATTCTACTTATCTGTGTATACATGCAAAAATGTGTGTGTAGTCTTTGTTGTTTCTATGGAGAGAGGTGAGAATAGAGCAAGCGATTAACATACTGTATAATCCAAATCAATTCCATTTCAATTCCAATTCAATATTAGTTAATTCAGGAAGTAAGCAGCTATTGTGATGTTTTCTTTTTACTTTAACTGGAATTGAAATGGAATTGACATTTGGACTCACATCGCAATTTAGACAGCTTCTAAGCACTCTGCCTTGCAACTTTCCCTCGGGGTAAGGCCAATCAGAAATGGATTCAGTTTTGATTGCCATCTTAACTGCTGGCCCAATTCAAGAGCTGCCTCCTCTGACCATTATTTCATTTGAGGTGACATTAACCACAATTGAATGTGAACTGTAGTCAGACTCCTTGTGAGGTGCGTAGTAAGTTAGTGAACACCATAGTGAGTCCACTGACTAAAGTCATGACTCTTACTTGCTTGGGTACACTCCGATGTGACGATGTTTTTGTACGACTGAGGGTGTAGCGTTCAGGGGCTGTCAAAATTGCTTCTGGAATTCAGTCAACCAAAACTCAGCAGGATGTCATTGCAATGGGGGTTCATTACAAATTATAAACTGCATGCTTCCATGATTTCTGTTCCTTATCATGTACACGTTATGCAAAAAACTAGGACTACTCTCATCAAATTACCCTGTGAGTAATACAGTATGAACTGCTTCATCCTGTGACCCTGAGCACCAACGTCACCCACACATCTACAGAACAAGTCAGGTTTACGAGTAAGAGATCAATTCCTTTAAAGTCAGGCCAAGCTCTTTGTATGTACGATGCACGTATTGGAATTTGATGGCTGGCGTTTTCTATAAGGCAAAAAAAAGTCACAAACTTAGAAGTCACAAAAAAGCACTGTTTCATTAGAAGAATGACGAGATAAAACACTGTAGTAGCCACAGAGCAACAAAAATAATCTATAACACTGAATGTGGCATTAATCGGCATCCATCCATAATACATTTGTCTTCCCTCCAAAGGCAACAGTTCCTCCTTTATATGGCATTTGGTTGCAGTATTGTTCAAAATATACATGACGTTGGCGGTACTATTTGCGTATTTCTAAGAGGTTTGCTTGCAGCCAGCAGGTAGCAGAATGCAATGGAATCAGAACTGGTGTTCCAGATCAAAGGTCAGGTGAAGAAGAAAAAAGCCTTGTTTTGGGAACACCATACATAGCAGTGCGGTATGAGCGAGCGAGCAAGCGTTACAGTCTTACAGTATATACAATACAGCTGTATGCAGGTGTCTTGCCATCACGGGGGGGCACGACCCAAGCCCTGGGTGAGCTCTGATGACCTCAAAGGGCCTATGATGTCATAGTGTGGTGTCCTGGGGTTCGTCCTCCTCGGGCACAGCGTAGGGGGGGTGGTGAGGGGTAGTGTCCCCCTCCTCCGGGGGAGGAGAATTTGTCAGCGCTCCGTAGCGCCTGCAGGGGGCAGCACCGCTGAACTCATCGATGAGACTGTCCAGGTTCACGTTGATGGAGGGGATTTCGTAATTGAAGTAATCTAATGATGACATGGCATGGTTGGCAGGCATGGTTGGCGTGGCGACAGTGTGTAAGGTGGTTATTAGGGTGTTGCAGTGGAGGTAGTGGGGTGACATTAGGAGAAGCGTGAGCAGGAGGTGCAGGAGGGAAGAAAGGAGGAGGAAGAGGGGGAGAGAAGGAGTAAGGATGAAGGATGTCCATATGACAATGGTGGTGGTGATGAAGTGTAAAAAAGGAAGGAAGCAGAAAGCAAATTCAGTTTTTTTTTGGGAGAGCGAAAAAAAAACAGCAGTTTGAGTTTGTCATTTGAAGGAAGCAGCTGAGAATTATGTTGGTGTCTAGCACATTCTACACAGGGACAGTGGCCAACCGCTGCTAGCAATGAAACAACACCTATTATGGTCGATCTGGAGAAGGCAGATACATTGTTGTACCAAAAACAGTAACGAAATAGTGATGTCACCTTTTCAGTGAAATAAGTTTTGAAAATGATTTCACAATGACACAAAACGTTCAACACGTTTACAACAAATGACTAGATTTTTTAACAAAGGCGACGAGATGTGTGTGAATTGAATTGAAACTCAGTGGAGAATGGGTGGGCTACCGGGTCCCCGAGTGACCTTAAATTAACAAATCTGTGTCCTGAATGTCATCCTATTCCTCATGTAGTACACTGCATTTGACAGCAACCATACATAGGGAATAGGTTGCCATTTGAATCACCCATTTCATGATATTGAATAAGGGAAAGTGTGTCTACTTCTTTGATTTCATTTGCTTATGTATTGCTGACACTGTTCTACAACAACAGAATGCAGAGAAGGAAGACTGTTTGTCCACTGTGTGAGAATGAGATAATGCTGGAGGCCATGTTATCAAAGGGAGCACAGCAGAGAGTTTCGCTAAGCCATGGAACTGTCCTGAGAAGATGGTTCAATGATAAGGTTTACCTGTGGGTTGGTTACCTGTTGGTCCTCCCCACCAGTAGCAGGGAAAGAAAATGTTTTTTTTTGGCATGGGGCTGGTGAAAACGGGCCGATGAGAAAGGGCCTGGTTGGGGAGGGGGGTGTTACAGATGGACCTCCTGAGGAAGCGACAGCGTCTGCAATGGTGAGTGCTGCAGTGTACGCAGTGCACTCTGGGAAGTCCATAAGCCGCGCAGGAATGTACAGTCTGAACAACAGCATGCAGAGATTACAGTAACAATGCTAACAGAATGGAAACACTAGCTAGCATTAACATGGCTGGTGTTGTAACAACAACACAACGGGACAGCTAGCTGGTGTTAGCATTGGCTAGTCGCTTAGCTATCTAGCTGGTTAGCTAACACATACAGTGTGTATACAATTTCCGATATACATGTATGTATCCTACATGTCTGAAGCAAGCAGCAGGACAACCCAGAGGCAGCCACGGCACCAGGCGAGGCGAAGTGGTGACAGATGGAGCGCAATACGGTAAACGTTACTGGCGGGCGGGTGGGGTCGGCTCTCGGTCTGGCTTACCCTAAAAGTCCCCCTCACACTTAGCCCACACCACACTGACTCCCCTGGCCTCACACGGCTGCAAAGTACACACCACGGTAGCAGATAGAGCAGGAGAACAAAAGAGTCATGAATAGGAACACAGGGACACAGAGAGAAATGACTGGCGCTCACACTGACTGACAAGAAAGAACCCATGACCTAACAGAATATTAGAACACCTCAGGTCGGGATTATGACATAAGACGAGACGTTGTATCAGAGCGGATGTCACCAAGCCTAGCCTGGTCGCCAGTCGGTTTCTGCTCTCTGGGCAACTCCTTGTAGAACTGCTTGACAATGAGTAGCTGTGGGGTTAGCTTAGGCAGAAACATGTCTGGGGCCAGGCTAGATTAAGCTCAGTTTGTCATAAGAGAGTGGACTGGTTGTTAATAAACCATTGAATTAGAATGACTAGAACAGAAAGCTTTACATTATAGACAAGAATGTAGAGTAGGCCATATACAAGAATATTGGCGATTGTGGCTGCAGACTAAGGGGTCTAATTTATTCTAATCATGCCCGTTATCCTTGGACCTACCTGCAACCTCTTTTTTGTATGAGGATCAGACTGAGGTACACTGATAAACAGCAAGGGAGCACAGGATGGGTCTAATGGAAACGTCCATACAAGCAGGAGATCGCTATGCTTCCCTGATGTTTCCTCGCAATACCCAGAAACATCAGCACATAACAAAAGCAATGGATACATACGGTAGCATTCTGTCTTCAATGTGCAATGCAATCCTAAAACAGCATACTGATCTTCTCACAACAACTCAGTCTAAATATATGCAACCATTATTCATTAATTTCAGTGGATGTTTTTTTCGAGTCTTAGGTGCTACACGTGTCCACCGTCTCCATTGGACAGAGCCACTGCCAGTCTGAGAGCGAGGCGTGGCTGCATTGTTCCCAAGCCCACCTGTGGCAGTTGGGACAGTGGAGGAGGAGGCGGTGGCATTGCCACGGTTATGTGCTCATGTTTACCTGTGGACATGCTCTCCCCAGGGGACAGTCCATCTAGGATTCCCTGCTCCAGGGGCCCGGGGCCGACGGGTGTGGCCCCCGACGTGGGGATGGTGGGGGGCTGAGGAGGGGGCAGACTGGGCCTCTGGCGAGGCTTGGGGGTGGGCCGGGATTTGCCCAGCGTGCCGGTCAGAGAGGGAGGGGAGGACAAGGAACCGAGAGACCCCAGGGACCCACAGAGCGGAGCCTGGCTCTGACCCTGCAGGGGACAGGCCAGTCCGTAGGGAGAGGGTGTGCTGGGAGGTGTGGGGGACAGGCTGACAGGCGACGGCTGACCCGTGGACTGGTCGGACATCCCACCGGATACTCCCGACTGGCCGTAACCAACAGGAACCTTTGGAGGTACCGGGGCTAGCTTCTTAGAACCTGGAAAAAGAGTAGGCGTTACAGCTTAAATGAATATGCTATATGGGAAATGAATAAACATTCAATGCAGAAAGTAGATTCTATGTAAAATGCTTCAAGGGCTTTAATCCGCAGAACACATAAAATACAATTAGGTATTGATCAGACTGTAGTGTTGAACTGCTGACCTTTGCGCAGGGTGTGCGGGCTGTGTTCTGTCGAGTGCGGGGACTGGCTGCTGCTCAGCTGGCCAACACCAGGGGGCACCACCGGACCTGCCACTTGAACTGCCTTGTGGCCAATCAGAGGAGAGCTCTCCTTGCTCTTCAGTGTGCTGGCAAGAGAGAGGACGTTACAGTACTCTGATGCTGCACTCTCACTCACTAACCACTGACAAACTACATCACACTATAATCACCACTCTTTTACACTTTTTTTTTTTACCATTATTTGATCTGTAACCAACCATATTTTATGGGAGGGGTGGGGGTTACCCCAATTTATCTCCCCTTTCCATTTATAATAACAAATTCCCCAATTTGACATGGTCTCGTCAGCAAATCCACACTTACTGTAGTACGGGATCATCAAAGATTGATCGACCAACGTCTCAACTGTATGGGAGCCCTTCCTTAATTATCATCATCTTCATTGTCAGTGGTCTCTTATCTAAGTAACTGTATCTGTGCTTCAACTTTATCTGATATTGGCTGGTGCTTAGGACTGCTGTTACTGTCTGGAGATAATAATAGCTCCTATCATATCAAGCCAATCACCCACAGAGTGCATTCACTTAAAGTGGAACTGGTGTTATAAGATCTTTGCAGATATAAAGTGAACAGGTATAAGATAAGTGCAAAATTACAAACTGTCCAAACCAACTTCATTAGATCTAGAAAAATGTGTGTTTTAACCGATGTTCCATTCAGTATATTTGGCAGAATAGCTGAATGTAGTCAATTCATATTTATATACTTCACCAATCCAATGACCAGTACATTCTCAAATTGCTATGAGGGTGTAAATTATAGCATTTTTTTCACTTAGGCCCTTCAGGTGACACAATAAGTTTCTCTCAGTTTTTGAAAGGAGACCATGTCCCAAATTACTCCACGGCACTATTTTTGGCCAGAGGCTTGGGAATAGGGGAACTAAAGCAGACCAAAAAAGACATTAACAATGAGCCTTACTGACATACTGACACAACAAACAAGTTTATTTTTGCATACTATATGTTAACAACATCATATGTGTTTGCTCACAGATGTTTGGTTAATTCCAGGGTTTATAAAAAATAATTTGCATGAAAAATGTCTATTATTTTACTCTAAATTAGGGGCACAATGCACATTTACATTAACTTAAAAAGTTAAGCTAAATCAACATCCAAACAAAACAACCTAGCAAGATGTAGTATTATTAAGTTAACTAGCTAACTAGCTAACCTTACTTAGTCCTTTGTTTTGTCAATCTAAATGAATACTAGCTACAGTTGATTTAAACAAACTAGCTTGACCACAATGACCACATTAAATACAAATGAGCAATGTAACATTTCCCAATACTATATAGTAAACTACTATTTCCAGCTAGGTAAATCTAACTGTGCTTTTTTCTAACTGTGCTTTTGGGTAACAACAATATTTACAGCCTTTCTTCAGCCATTGGCTGACTCTCACTACTGAGCTACTCCTTAAACCATTATAGGTAGTTATGGCATGGTTAATATACAGAATATGATTGTCAATAGAGTAAAACAGCAGAAACCACCAGTGAAAACAGCATAAATAGTTGCCTTGCCACTACTGTCATGGAAAATGACAACATGGACTCTATAGCAATAGTACTAGTGGTCAGGTGACCTTTATCAACCCTGTGTGTACAGTATTCGATGACTATTTTGCCTTTTCAAGGTCAACACTTGACAGCTTTGTGTTCATATTCATCATTACAAACAACAATAATGAGTATGTTTTTGAAAGGTCAATGCTACAAATGCTTGGGCAGATGCCTACTTGAAACATGTTTTGCTAAATGAAGGGACATGCTCGTTTCTATACTTTTAGGACCAGTGATCCGAAGTTAGGTATCATTTAGTTATGATATCAGTAGTTGTGATTATAATGACTTAGTAGTTGTATGTCGTAGATTCTGTGAAAAGTTGAATCATGGAAAATCCTATAGCAGTGACCCTGATTATTTTTTACTCTTATTTAACCAGGTACGTTGACTAAGAACACATTCTTATTTACAGCAATGACCTGGGAGCAATTAGGGTTAACTGTCTTGCTCACAGACAGAATGACAGAGGTTTCACCATGGCAGTCAGTGGGAATCAGATGCCAGAACCACTAGGACACCTTGCTGCCCGAAGATAGGGGCTACACTAATGGGGAAGGACATTTTTATCAGGAGTAGATTGGTAGCTAACAGGTATACTGCCCTACAAAGGCAAAGGTTCTTATCTTAAATTTAGGTAAAAAATTGGGTCAAAGGTCAAGTTTGAGCTCAAGCTTTTTATGTAGATAAATAACTAACTAAAAAGAACTGCCACATTTCCAATTTTCTGCCTAAAATTCATTTAGCTGGACAACAAAACAACTTTAAAGTATTTTTTCTCATTTAAGTCATTTAACTCTTGCAAGTTAAGGTATTTTACCTTTGTAGGGCAGTATAGAATTTTACCAGTAATTCTCCTCGAAATAGCTAAGTACTGGATTTCATATGGCATCAGATGGTTCAGTGGTTAGGGATTCAGCATTGTAAATGGAAGTTTGATGGTTCGGTTCCAGACTGTCCCAAATTCTGTTGTGTTCTTGATCAAGGCACTTTACCCTGTAGCTCTGCTCCATGGTGATGTCTCTCTGGATAAGAGTGTCTGCTAAATTACAGAAATGTACGGTAAATAAAAAAAATAGGACATTGTCTGCTATCCATCCAGGGAGCATTAATATAAGTGTATAAAGTATGCATCTCACTTTATCCTGGACTCTATACTGCTCGCCTATCTTAAATTATTTTTTATCTAGATTATTTGCAGTGTCACCATCCTGACGGGATAACTAACTGGCTACAATAGTTGCTAGCTATCTACAGTAGCTTAGAGCTAGAGCATTAATATACTATATGACAATGAAAAAGGTTAACTTCAGTGTGAATATGACAGCACCTTGACATGAGCTGTAGCCATGACCGGTTAGGTTGAAGGGAGACTTTTATTTTAACAGGGAGTCTTTTATTTTAATTTTTACTTAAAACAGTACCTATTTATCAGCAATAGAACACTCTGGAATAAATTAAGAGACCACTGAAGATTTTACTTAAAACAACCCCATTAAAAACCTGGGGAATGTGATCAAGAGGAAGCTGAATGGTCACAAGCCATCAAACAAAGCCAATCTGCTTAAATTTCTGCACCAGGAGTGGCATAAAGTCAGCCCACATCCATGTGAAAGACTGGTGGAGAGCATGCCAAGACACATTAAAGACATTAAATTTCACAACTTGTCTGTGTGGTATCCGGCAGGGAATAGACAGGCATGAAGGTTGATTGGTTCAAAATTAACATAGTTTATTTGTGTGTGTAAAATACTCAGAAAAGAAATAAGCCATGAGGGGCCGAACACACATACAATATACTTGGAACACAAAACAGAGGAGAACAGGAATATACATTCAACAATGAGCCACAAAGTGTACAGAAAACAGAGTGGCTTATATGAACCCAGAAAGAATACCCAACTGTGACATTTACATTTTAGTCATTTAGCGGACACTCTTATCCAGAGAAACTTACAGTAAATACAGGGACATTCCCCCCAGAGCAATTTAGAATAAAGTGCCCAAGGACACAATGACATTTGGCACAGTTGAGAATCAAACCAGAAACCTTACGACTACAAGTCTAACTCCCTAACCACTGAGCCATCTGCGCCACAGCATTATTTATACAAATAGTAGATTTAATCATTTTATCACCACTCAGTAAACTGAACCTAACATAAATGTTGTTTTGTTAGCATGTTTCATGTAGACATTCAACACCTATTTTTATGTTGAGTCATATATCATTAGAAAGCTTATTTCCTGGAGCATATTGTTGGCTTGTCCATATATGGCTACATCCTTTGGAAAATAATGTTTTAATTGCATTAGCATGTAGTTCATGTGCAAATACTTTTTCTCAGTCATTCAAGGATGTGCATTCACAAACTTTCACACAGATGTTCTTAGGTCTTTAAACCCGACTTATACTGAAGGTTTTTGAATAACTTGCATAATTTTGAATTTAACTGTATTTTTATGCAAAATGTGCATCCGTCATACCTGAGATTGTTGTTTTTTAAATAATTTCATCGAATAACTATATTTTGATAAACTGTTCTGTATAAGTCTGACCATTGGGGGTCTCATTCAAATTAAAATGATTTAAACATTCTGGGCCTGATTTACTAACACAAGCGCTGTTTTCGCTGCGTCTGTGTATGCGAGTTCGGTAATTGCGCACGCTATGCTTCCACATTTAGCGAAGTATTTATCAAACCCGATACCCATTACGCTATCAGCGCATACTCCGCCCTCTATTAGCGTGCCTCTATAAGAGCAAACAATGGGCCCGTATCTATCATGGATCTCC
>JACXGM010020463.1:0-17792 GCA_016801145.1 Umbra pygmaea | reverse complement strand
AGAGAGAGAGAAAGACAAGGAGAGAGAGAGAGAAAGACAAGGAGAGAGAGAGAGAAAGACAAGGAGAGAGAGAGAAAGACAAGGAGAGAGAGAGAAAGACAAGGAGAGAGAGAGAGAGACAAGGAGAGAGAGACAGAAAGACAAGGAGAGAGAGACAGAAAGACAAGGAGAGACAGACAGAAAGACAAGGAGAGAGACAGAAAGATAAAGACAAGAAAAGAGGAAGCAGTTAGTATATTGTTATACCACTCCAGGCCACCTCTTCTCTGTACCAGTATAACATCCGATGCTTTTGTGCACAATAATTTCACAACACAAATAAGACACATTCTTAGAAGCCAGACATAAAGTAGATTCCCAAAGAGGAACAAGAACTCAAGAATTCCCACAAAAGTGGAACAAGCCTTTGAATTAGTAGTGGTCTAGAACAGTTTGCAAACCACTGAGCCCAGACCAGAAAAAGGCTGATAATAATAATTAATAATTATTTTAACTTATATAGCACTTTTCAAGGAACCCAAAGCGCTTTACACCGTGAGGGGGAAAGCCCACCTCATCCACCACCAATGTGTAGCACCCACTTGGGTGATGCACGGCAGCCATTTTGCACCAGAACGCTCACCACACATCAGCTATTAGGTGGAGAGGTGATGAGGGTTTAATACTGTGTCAACTTGACATAAGTGGGTAATCAATTAACTTGGTGCAGGCTGTGAGCCAGTGGTTCGTCACTGACTCCCTAAAGCATCTTTGTCCAAAAACCTACAAAAGATGCTGACTGTTTAGTCTTAACGCCAATTACCTCTCTAACGTTTGGACGTCTTTCCCAGGCTATTGCCACAGTGTGAAAGTGTCTGGTAATGAGATTACTTATCTTTATTTTTAATTATGTAACTTTCATCAATGAAGTTGGGAGAGTAGCTAACCACCAGTATTTTTTGAACATGATTGATAATATGCAATATTATTATACATTTTAAAGTATAAAATAAGTATAGCCTATGGGCACAAAAGCCCTTGAATCCTTAGCCAGCTAGTATTAGCAATTGTCTATAATTCAAGAACGGTGGGTTTAAATGGATTTAGTATTTTTCTCCCAAGTAATGTTTGCTTGCTAGAAGACAGAAATTAGCTTTAAAGGGCAGCTGAAACAAAGTGACATAGTGCATAGCTGATGGATCTACCAAATCAGGAGAAAATGAGTCATTTCACTTTTTTGGGGTGCACTCTGTGCAGTGCTGGGCTGCCCTAGATATCTGTCTATCTGGTTTGGTCAACAGTGACTTCAAGCGTGGGAAACCCCTGCTCTAGAATGTAAGTAGATTATTCTATCATCAAACTCTAGTTAATGGGGATGAGGTAACTACAACCAGCCAATTAGCCAACATCCCCAGAGTATCAGCTACATACTACATTACTGTCCCAACTAGGAAGCTGTGAGGAATTTCGAGTTTTCCAAATAAATTCCACTGGAGGCTTAGCCGATCTTATTCTTTCCTAGGTTGTCCTGTGAAACCCTGTCCATCCCATAACCCCCCTCCCCCTAACAAGCTCTCTTTGAGGTCTGTAGCTATGGAAATCTCTCAGCATAACTAAGCTGGGTTCTAAATAAGGTTGTTTCAGTCACTGTCCATGCTCGGCTGCTATAGTTTGGACACAGGTGCATTATGGGAGATGCGAAACAAAAGTGTGTGACATTGAGGCCAAGGTTCCCAGTCAGGTCACCACACAGCAGGGAAAACACACCAAAAGGTGTTAAACACCTCTACAAACACACAGACAAAGCCTGACAGCCATACACAGGACTCACCAAAATGTCTCTCACCCAAATAACACTGACTAAATTCTTGCCATGTTAGATGTGGCCGGTCCCTGGGTCGCTGCACTAATGCCTTTAAAAGGCTGGGAGGGAGAGCATGAAACTCGCACAGACATTGTGTAAAATCCGAGGCACAAAGCCTGAGTTGTGTGGATTTGGGTTTGACAGGGTATGGTTCAACTCACACACACTCAAACGTTCTAATAACAGCATAGCAACAGATGAAGTAGTGAAAGCCAATTGATGTCCCACAGCTGTGCTTACCACCTCTGGTAGAGATGACAGACATACTGTATGTATGTACATTTACTGGTGTTCGCTGCCATGGGTAGGACCGTTCTATAGTAATGGCCCAGCCGTCAAACACCAGTTAATATGAGGGTCCGAGTACTCTCTTTGAATAACGCTTTCACTGGAGTGACTCCACTGTGTGTTTGAGGCCGTGTGCACGTCTTGTGTGAGAGTATTTAAGCTCAAAGTGAGATGCCATGATGAGGACTCTGTCTCACCCTACTGTCTGGTTTACAAGAGGTCATGACCCGGTGAGCCTGTGAATCAGGTGAGAGTTTACACAAGGGAGCTACGTTGGATTCCCAGGCATTCTAATGTGTCAGAACCAGAAGAAAGCTCTTTGGGCTTCCGTGAAACATGCAATGTTTGGGGAAAACCAGGCAGGTTCATTCTGAGGGGTGAAGTTAATCAAAAAGAGTTAGAGGATTTAGTATCATACATCATAGCTAGCTCATGGATGTACAGCAGCACACAGCTGGACGTTAGCATACATCTGGGAGGAATATGTCGCATTGTCTTTCTTTGGCAACAGGTAGCATGTATTTAAAATAAATGTTATGGAGGAATGTGTATGTTGGTTTAGCAACAATAGATAACCAATCAAGGATGGGAGGATCATTTCCCTGAAAGGTTTAGCAAACTTAAACCACAATCATCAGGAATGTACATGTTTGTATTGAGTGCATTGGTTAACGTTTCCATCTTTGTTATGGCCTTTCTAAAGAGTTTTTAGGCTAATCTCTGTGTTTATGGCCTGTTCTTTTGGGGTTTAATGAAGGGAATCTATAATATACTGTTTAAGTACAGTGTAACAAATGCTAATATAAAGGGCTTTACAAAAATAATTTTGATGACCTGATAGGACAAACTCAAAATAACAAATAGCTCAATTCACTTTTCCAATGGCCATCAATGACCATCAATGACCCACATACTGTATTCATGTCACAATTAAAAACACTCACTTCACCCACATCATCTTACATAATGTGTACTGTTCAATGTCAGGCATATTTCTTCAATACCATGTTCCGAGGCCCTATTGCTAAGCCAGGATTTGGAGAGGCTTCCTAGCAACATCTCTCTGCCTTTTGTCTTTGTGGGGCTACAGAATGTCGAGAGAGAGTCATGGGTCAACGGAGAAAACGTCTCCCTGGTGTTGTTTGGTTAACGGAATTCATTTGAGAATAGAGATGACACGCATTCCGATGCAGTGTCCTATAGCGATGAGAGACCCGGTGTAGCCTTGATGACTCAGAAACGGGGCGTCAAAAATTCCAATTAATAACGTGGATGTTTTAAATCATAGAAATTTAGTTATGTATTCCCTTTAATTTCAGTATGATTACCACCTGCGGCAGTTTTTTCATTAAGTTGTCTTAACATTTTGGCCTATCGGCTAATATTAAATATTTAAGGATTATAAGAATTTAATTAATAAAAACGAACGAATCATTAATTTAAGACTCATGTTCAATCAATTATATTTGTATGCATTTTCTCCTATGTAATTTAGCAATACAGGTGAGTAACGTCTGAAAAAAACGCCCCCTTGTTTCCTTTAGGGTTCATGACACTCAATCAATAAGACGAAATAATATATTTTGACATCAAAATCCACATGTCGATTTTAATAACAAAAGTGGTCATTTGGGCTGGGAAACGTTCAAGACACACGGTAGACTAGAGTATTCTATTAGTAGTATTCAAAATCAGCAAAGCTAACATGTAACATATTTAGATTTGGCCAGTATATTTATAATGCATGGTACTTACCATGCATCTCCACGACTTTCTGAAACTGGCCGCAGCATGACAGACTTAGCCTAATATGAATTAACCGCAACTCATGCTTGCTCAACATACAAACCTGGTGTGCGTCATTGTTAGGAAATACTCCATTTGTACAGTGCAACCCATTGGGCGATTGAACGTTGCTCAATTTCATTCAAGACACAAGGACTCTACTCTACGACCGTGACGGAATTTACAGAACAGTGCCACTGAAGTAGCGCACAATCCATTTCAGACACTCTGGGTTGAGACAAAAAGCATCTATCTATCCGTCCACACCTGAAGAACGCCTCTCACTACAGGCGGTGCATGTCAACCGAGGGAAGCGACTGTGATATCCAAATTCCCTTTATGTCGTGCTCTTTCCCCAAGAATGACTGAAATCGCTGGAACAATTAAATAACCTACTAAATCAATTTCATAAACAGGCTACCCATAGCATGTCCCAACGAATTACGCGTCCGCTTGGTTTAAATAGGCTAGTCATTGTCTACTGATTGCCGATAAACCAATATATCGATCATGTCAACACGCCACAACAAAAGAGGGGGTGGGAGCGAGAGGACGTCACATATCACTGAACACAGCACAAATTCGAGAGACTGAGAGCTCCTACCTGGTTGGAACATACTTTGGAAATAAAAGATGACTAGAATAAAAGATCCCAAACAAGTGGCGAGTATCATCCGGCATATTCTGCTCATCCTCATCAGTTCGAGCAGAGTCTGTTTCATGGCTTGCTGGGAAGGACGGTGGCGGATGCTGCCTGTGTTTGTGTTGAGGTTCGGTCGTTCGGAGCACCGGGGATTGTCGCGCCAGGGTTGGTACTGATGGTGATAGTCGCTGCAATAGTCGGATGCTCAAAGATCTCAACCGCAGTCTGGACTGTACTATTCGTCCCTCCCCTTCGTTCCTCCCCGCTTAATTACAGGCGAAAAAAACTCTTCTGCCCCCTCTGCTAGAGAATGAGCGCGCCCAAGCGCAGATGAGAAGACTATATCGCTTTCACGTAAAGCTCGCAGACAAATTAATTGTTGCCAATGGGTTTACTTTGCTGTACAAATGGGTCTCAGTGGTATCCACTTGACTTGTTAGTATTTATGATAATATTTAATATTAATTATCACCACATGAGTTAAGAGAAACACAGAATTTTCTCTCATACAGAAAACAGGCTAGGGCACATAAAACTGTGATTAGGACTTCGATAATTGTACTGCCTCGTTACATCCAATTGAAATGTAGCCGGTTTAGCAGTAAAAAAAACTGACCATATTTATTAAAAGCTTAATATCACTTAATAGCTGTATTTGTCACATTTATTAATGACAGTGAACATTGCTAATAGCATAACACAACAAATCCCACAACTTGTTTAAAAATGCAATCACAACCTCCTAAATCTAGACCTAATTATTCTTCTTCCTAGGCTTCCTTTTGTCTATTTAATTTAAAAAAGAATAAGGCAAGAGATTAAATTAATTTATTATAATATTCTATTTAATGGAAAAAGCATAATGTCAATGGAATGAAATTTTGCAGATACAATGTGTGGGTAATATAGCACCACCTTGTGTCAGTAAATGACCCATGAGCAAGTTCCCACCCCACAGTAAGTTAGCAACTAAAGGAGCATATGAGTGTGACAAAATGTCTATGATTTTATCACAAATGTGAAAGTGAGTGGGACATTGGAAGCATATAGATGAAAAGTATTCCTAATAATTGTCCTGGCTGGGTGAGATCAGGGTTGGGTAGGTTACTTTTTAAATGTAATCTGTTACAGTTACTATGTACAATTGTACTCAGTAATGGAACTTTTGGATTACCCAACTCAGTACTTAATCTGTTTACTTTCTATTATTATTACATTTTTAGATTACTTTAGAAAGCTAGTTCATAACCAGATGAATGGCTTAGAGGAAGTTTGTTTACATAACGTGGTTTAAGACTAAATGAAAAAAACATTCTGTGGCTCCGAAAAAAGTTTTTGCAAAGGACATACAGTAGCACTCCAAAATAAATAGAAAGTTCACCCCAATTTATGTCAGTAAGGGCATTATAAGCGGATGGATGGCAAGTCGTAGTGTACAGTACCCAACAAAAAAAATATATAGCGGGTTCAATAATGTCAGTTGACAATATAATTTACTCATTTTTTATTTATTGTTTGACAAATGCATATAGCACATTATGATAATTTACCACCAAAAACTGCAGTTTAGGAACCAAGAACCATTTATTTAATTCAATTATCATGGCGACTAAATGATAAATTAACACAATTCACTAGGTATAATAATAGTTATAATAACTGAAATGGTTACACCGCATTCAAAATTATTATGCAAATTATATTTTACACTGATTTTCCAAAAAAAGTAGATGCAAATGACTGTCAGTATAATTTTCCAGTCACCAACCCTTAGGGTATAAGGCAAATTTCATTGAACAGACCACCCGCTGAAAGTATTTATTTCAAAAATAAAAAAATAAAAATGCAATGTTCCAAATGATTATGCACAACATTTTGAACATTTTATAGGTTGTAAAGAACTGAAAATTGTCATTTGTTTAATTTGCAGCATTAGGAGGTCATATTTACTGAAATCAAAAGCTATTTTAATCAAACACATCTTAACAGGGCAAGTTACATATTAACATAGGACCAGTGGTGGCTCTAGACAAATTTTACTGGGGGTGCCAAGGTGGGGCCAGTGTTTAATCAGAGAGGCACGAGAGGGTGCATTGTCATGCATGAAGATGATTTGCTACAGATGGCACAGTTCTTTTTTTTGTACCATGGAAGAAAGTGGTCAGTCAGAAACTCTATATACTTTGCCGAGGTCATTTTCAAACATTCAGGGGCCCTAAAGGGGCCTACCAGCTCTCTCCCCATGATTCTTGCCCAAAACATGACTCTGCCACCTCCTTGCTGAGGTCGCAGCCTTATTGGGACATGATGGCCATCCACCAACCATCCATCTGGACCATCCAGGGTTATACGGCACTCATCAGTAAGCAAGACTGAAAATTAGTCTTCATGTATTTCTGGTAGGGCTGAGCACCGAACATCGATACTTTTATGGCACCGACCGAAATACTCCGATACTATTGAGTATCGAAAAATTATTTATTTTACGATGCCAAATTTCGGTTCCAAAAGCGTCTGTGAGCCAATAATCATGTAGCATACTTGCGTGTAACGACAAAGTTACCGGCAATTGGCTATCTAACGCAACACGTCATGTGAACGAGACACCACCCATCACGCAGAGGATTTCTAAAGATGCTCACAGTCGTATACCGTTTATAACGTTATTCTTTGACCAGGCAACATTTTTCTTTTACCGTAAGGTTACACATTTTAGAAATACTTGACAGATAAGTGTAATTTCACTACACCAAACACAGGTTTACTACTGCCATTGTTGCACTCATTTCAATCGTGAATCAAAACTCAATTATTCTCCCCATAACGTTGACTACTCTATGTACGTTAGCATGTGCTGCTAGTTGGTTGCTGTAGTTAGCTCTGTCTATTTCCCCCTTCACGTTAGCATCTGTGCGGGTCCACCCTGATGTTAGGAATAGAAAGACCATACCAGAAAGTGTCGATCCCTTCACACTGGCAGCAAGATGGAACATCTCCTATGAAAGATAAGATCAGTGCCACAGAGTAGTCAAAGGGGATTTTGTTAAAGGTTTGCTAACTTTTTTGACAGTGGAGGCCCCATGGTGGAGGTGAGCAAGCGATCAATATAAAGGGAGTTCTTTTTTAAAGGTAGTTAACCAATATAGCCTCTTTTAGCCTGGATAACCTTTCGTATTGTCAGTAAAAAGAATGAAACCATTATATTTTTATGTTTTGTGCTTTACTGATAAACAATTAAGGTGGAAAATAAAAGTTTTTGGTTTACTGTATTTTGTTGACGTTGAAATGTATTAAAAAATATATGGTATCAAAAAAAGTATCGTTAAGGAACTGAGGTATCGAAATTGGCACCGGATCAAAAGATTTTGAACGATGCCCAGCCCTAATTTCTGGGCCCACTGCAACCGTTTCTGCTTGTGAGCATTGGTTAGGGGTGGCCAAATAGTAGGTTTATGCACAACTGCAAGCCTGGAGGATCCTACACTTTGAGGTTGCGGGACTCCAGAGGCACCAGCAGCTTCAAATACCTGTTTGCTGCTTTGTAATGGCATTTTAGCAGCTGTTCTTTTAGTCCGATAAATCTTTCTGGCAGTAACCTTCCTCATTATGCCTTTATCTGCACAAACCCATCTGTGCTCTGAATTAGACACATCTCTTCACAGTACGCTTACGTTTTCGTGAAAGATCTAATGTTTTCATTCCTTGTCCAAGGCATTGCACAATTTTACACTTTTCCGCAGCAGAGAGATCCTTTTTCTTTTCCATATTGCTTGAAACCTATGGCCTGCTTAATAATGTGGAACATCCTTCTTAAGTAGTTTTTCTTTTAATTGGGTTCACCTGGCAAACTAATTATCACAGGTGTCTGAGATTGATTTCAGTGATCCAAAGAGCCCGAAGACACAATACCATCCATGAGTTTGATTTAAAAAAATATATATTACATGTTTATAACACTTAATTCCAACTTGCATAATAATTTGGAACACGGTGTATACAGAAAGCCTTACATTATTGATTATTCAATAGACAATCCACTACTCCAAAATGTGAAGTATCTAAAACTAATCCTACATTTTTTTCAAATGTATCTGAAATACGTTTTTTTTATTTGTTGCCAAATTGTAATCTGATTACTGTAATCAGTTACTCCCCAACCCTGGGGGAGATCTAGTACTATACCTCAAGAAAGATTATGTTCTTCTATTGATCCAATTACTGTATATTCTTATTTGTAGCCTGAAGAAGTTTAAGTTATTGATTTAGCCATCTCACTCTCTGAATGCATAATGTACATGCATCTGTGTAAGGAATACTTATCAAGCCTGTCTTGAGGACACGCTGCTGAACTATAAGATGTAATATAACATTCCTTCCTCAAGCAGAATTAAATCGTTAGTGAAGCATGCCTCTATGATGTTCCAGACAAATCCTAGTGATTATGTGCTGACAGGTGATAAAGTCTCTCAGGGAGAGAATTCTCTGTATCTGTGAATTATGTCAATAGCCTTAACAGGAAACTTTGCTATCATTCTACTAGGTGTTGTAGTCTTTTGTTTTCATCTCATCTCCTGTTAGTATGAGAGACATTAGTAATGAATTAATGACAGTGCTTCACTGTTACTACGTCCTGCATTACCGAGACAACAGGGCACGAGATGTCGAGAGAGCGCTATCTAATTAGCAGTTAAGTCAATCAGAGGCATTCTAGTCTTAAGTTAATTCATCCATTACTTACATCCATTAAAAGTAAGATCATTTTATTAATGAATATTTTTTGTCTGATAATACTTAAATCTTCACTCTATGTAGTACAAGAATGTGGATTAAAGCACTTAAATCCCTTAACCCGTATATACTGAATGTTTCTGTGGAAATGATTCAAACAGCTTTATTGCTTCACAGCAGCCATTTTGAAAAAAAACAGTCCGACCAATAATTATTCATAAGGGCTCAACCTCACAGAACTCAGAGTTCACAACTAAAAGGTGTCAAAGATTACTCCATGGGCCACAATTTGTTCTGATTATGGCAAAATATATATTTTTTAAATAGAAAATAAAACAAATAAGTAATCCCTTTGTGTAAAGCGTATCTGTCCCTGCCAACCTGTCAATCAGGCTTCTGGCTGAGACGTCATTAAATGGTTGGTACCCATCCTGACTCCATCACCTCACAATCAGGGATATTCTGACAGGCTCCCCTCTGTTGTCTGAACGGTTGTTTTGGGCAACAGTGACTGACAGCAGGGGCGGGGCTAACCTCAGCAGTTCCCTCTGACCATCATGGCTTCAGCGGCACGCTGAGTTACTGTCAGGTTGGTTAACACCTGAGACAGAGAGAGACACATTATTAACTCAACAACACAGACTCACCCTCCTACCTGCATGAACGTGCTGTTTCTAGCAAACTCCCTCTTATTAACGGCTCAGACTTTATAGCCATCGGTTCTAGTTGATCAGACACAGCAGAGGCCTGCTAGAGGTTCTACGGGGGTTGGTCTTGGGGCCACCAGTGTTTATTACCTACAAGCTGCCACGTTGCCACTGGGAAACATCTTGATGAAACATGGACTAGGATTTTAAGTTAATGCAAATGACAATCAGCTGTGTGTGTCTCCACAAACATTGATACTTCCAATGTCACTGTACTCCTGGAGTGTTGCCTGCAGAAAATCAAATGATGGAGCCGTGTTTCCCGTAGTTAAACTGCTAATAATAAGGTAATTCTGATTGTCATTCGCAGTACCATTAACATCACTGTGTATGTACTAAATATTAATGATGACAATGTCCTCCCCTTCCGTTAAAGGTTTGCAACCTGATAGGTGATTGACAGTCAGCATTCGTTTTACACATCATTTTGCATTTAAATCATTTAGCAGATGCCCTTATCTACATCGACATATGGTAGATTCGATACATATTCATACATTTTCTTCTCGACTCCCCATGGAAATTAAAACTCAACCCTGGTGCTGCAACCGAGAGACCCCATAGCGACAAAAACAATCCTCAAGAGATAATAATCATAAACGTGAACGCTGTAGGGAAATTGCAGATATCATGATGTCATGTGCAACACACCTGCCATACTAGCAAATCAAATTGTCAAGAAACAAATAAGCAATTCAGCATGCAAAATCTAATGATTTAATCTTTTTTCAGTTCATAACAATTTACCATATTGTGGAATTAATTTCGGAGAATAGGGATTTGCAGTCTGACCAGATGTACAGGGTCAGATGTTTTGACAGCCAAATAAAAAAAACGCCAAGCTAAATCAGTGAATGACAGAGACACTAAAACCGGAGTAGAAATTCTAGTCCCATTTGAATACTTAAACCACAGAACATTGCAAGATTAAAACCTAGGCTGTCATAACCTGGAGCTGAGCAACTAATGCCAAATCTTTGGCTTATACAATTTTCATCTGACAAGAGCTTAATAATGCTACAATATGTCCATAACTGAGCTGCATATAACCTTACATTTGAAATGCTCCAGTGTGCCTGAAATGCCACTGGCTTCCATATGCTCACGTATTACAAATCCTGGTTCATACCAACCAGGCTATACCAGCCTTCAGCCCTTTCTCCTGTCCTCTTGCTTTCTGTCCCCACAGCAGACTGTAAACTAGAGGTCTCTGCGAAAACAAAGATCTTTATAGAACCTTTGTTAAAATGTTCCTACTGTGTTCTGGACCTGAATACCTCTTAACATTTATGTTGTTAGGTTCTTACAATGTGCTGTGTAATAGATTTTATTTTTAATTACTGTAATCACTTAAATTATTATTGTAAGTTTCTTGGGGGTGACAAAAGTGTGTTAATCAAAATGGTGGCAACTATTTTGCGTGGCTTTGTGAAGAATTACCAACACAAACAATGCCCACCCAGGACTGCTGTTCCCAAACCTCAGTCAGACACAATTAATGTGCCAAAGCACACTTCCTAAATCCCATCTTCACTGCTCAGCGGGAAACTGAACTGTTTCAACAATACACCATTCAACTTTCTATTCAAGTCGCAGAATCCTCCACAAAAGTGATGGTAGCGTAAAAAGCTGCTCAGCGGGACATATTGGGCTCAGGGGTCCATCCTGCATTGAGCTAATAGGATATGGGCTGTGTGTGATGTGGTTGGTAATGTTAGTCTCTGAATAATTCACGACAATAACATAAAGTGCAGGAAATCCATAAGAGACAGATGATCTAGTACCGCTGGAGTTTTTATGTAATGTTTGGCAGCCATTTTGTACTGGATTCTTCACCATATACAGTATCTGTTATTGTAACTAATAGGAAAGGAATCTGCCATGCTGACCTGTGCAGACACAAGATGCAGTCCTACGGTGGTGTCCAGCTGCTGTTTAGTAAGTCCGCACCTCAGAGCCACGGCGAAGCCTTGGATCACCTCCCCTGCACTAGGCCCCATCACGTGGATGCCAACCACACGCTCCTACGTTGTGACAGAACACACACACTATAACACAGAAAACACACAAGTACTGACGTAGAGGTAAGATAATACACTGGAAGTGTACAGAAATGTAAACATTAAAACTTCCAAAACAAATCATGAGGTGAGCGGTGCTAACCTGGTCACTTATGTGGCAGATCACTTTAGCGTAGCAGGAATTCTTGTCCCTTCTAGGTACTGTCCACTCCAATGGCCAGTAGTAGCTTTGGTACACCTGCAGAGGGTAGAAGGTCCCATATAGAATACAAGTATTGTGTGTTTGCATGGACGGTGAGTATCAGTGTGTACCTCCACATCGTCTTCTCCAAACTTGAGACGGGCTTTCTCCTCAGACAGCCCACAGGCAGCGTATTCCATTGGAGTGAAAAGCACTGTGGGAGCCCTGCTGTAGTCACACTGGGCATGAGAACACACATTAACCACCACCTGTCTGTTATTCAGCAATCATTGTGAACATATTTGTTGTGTTGGTATTTAAGTATTTTATGTTTTAACTGTCAATTTCGATCTACTGTAGTTCTCTTACTTTTAGGTACCTAAAATCTGGTGACATATATCATAGGGGAGACCTTGTCTCTTTCGCCACTTTGGCGATCAAAGATCGATCATATGCTTCCTAAAAATCTAGGTTTATCTCAAGTCTCGGTACCGTTGTTCTTTGTCCTCCATAGAGTCTGAGGGCCAGGAGTCTTCCAGCCTGCAGAGAGAGGCCTGAAGTCCTGGAACAACCCTTGTGCACTGCCTCCAAAGCATACACATGATCTACACTGCTCTGCTCCTGCTGGTTCACAATGATGCTGCCACTCCTGAGGATTACAGTAATACAGGCACATGCGCTTTAGAGCCAGAAGTATTTGGACACCAGTCCGTCACACCCACATGAGCTTGTTGGACATCCCATTCCAAAATGATGGGTGTTCATTTGGAGTTGGCCCACATTTTCTGGCTATAACATCTGCCACTCTACTGGGAAGAAGGCTTCCCGCAACATTTTGGAGTGTGCCTGTGGGTCAGGCACTGATGTTGGATAAGAAAGCCTGGC
The DNA here is from genome assembly GCA_016801145.1 of Umbra pygmaea. Taxonomy (NCBI): domain Eukaryota; kingdom Metazoa; phylum Chordata; class Actinopteri; order Esociformes; family Umbridae; genus Umbra; species Umbra pygmaea. Next base: position 4,711 of record JACXGM010020463.1, on the reverse strand, counting down.
TAGCAATCACTGTTCCAATTCATTCCAAAAGTGTTCAATGGGGTTGAGGTCAGAGCTCTGTGCATGCCTCTTGAGTTCCTCCACACTAAACTTGTCGAACCATGTCTTCATGGAACCTGCTATGTGCACAGGGGCACAGTCATGTTGGAACAGGAAAGGGTCTTGCCCAAATGGTAGCCACAAAGTTGTAAGCACCCATATGTATTTGTATCCTGTTTCAAATGAACATTCACTGGAACAAAGGGGCCTAGTCCAAACCCTGAAAAACAGCCCCTAGAACATTTTCCCTCCTACACCATTAGTAGTGGTGTCCACATACTTTTGGCTATGTAGTTAACATATACATTTGTCAAGTAAACCAACAGAAAGAAGCATAAATAATTGGTTGTACTCACTCCTGATCGTATTTTACTCCCACATGATCAAGACCAATGTCACTGGTATAGGCTTCCCTTCCTACAGCCATTAGTACCTGAAAAAGAAATATATTTACATATTGTACACAAACCCATTTAAAAACAAACATATTTACATACAGTACACTAGTCAGAGTCTAATGAAATGTATCAGCACAGTCTTAGCAAGCCTGAGAGAGAGAGTGTGAGAGGAAGAGAATAAGGACACACACACACACTTAAACTAATATATTTACATACTGTACACACACACACAGACACAGACACACACACACACACACACACATTTAAATCTAAGGCTGCCAGATTTAACCTCAGCAGAGTTTACTTTCTGCAAACAACATTGCAATAATGTGATTATAGAATCCACAATAAAACATACATGCTAACCGTTCACTTAAAATAAAAATACCTCAATGCCTTTGGTTTTTTTGTAGTTCATTTGAAATTACAGCTTACATTTAAAATATTTCAAATTGGTAAGAGTGAGCTATCTGCTTAGGGCTGTAAAATGATTAAAAAGTACATTTATTTGCAGGATTTACCACAAATTCAAATGAATCATTGTAAATCCTGCAAGTTAACTCAATAAAAAAAGTAATAGTTTGACAGACCTTAGCAAACAAAATAAAGGATTAAGTTAGTAACACTTCAACATGCCTGTCTTCATATCATCATGTCAAACCCCATTGAAGGTACAAACCTACTGACCGTATTAAACTCTTCCTTGAAGGTTTCTCTCCCGTCAATAGAGACAGCAGAGACTATGAGCCTCCCAGTGATGCCTGCCTCAATTTGTTCAACCTGTCACATCCACACACACACATTATATTCTTTGTAATTCGTCAGTATTTAATACTGTACACTTCATTGCCAGCCACCGTACCTCTTTAAGTATGTGGTGATGGAGGAACTTGACCCCGTGTACTAGCATGTGGTCCTCTACCTTCTGAATCACCTTGTGGTCAAACCCAGGTAACAGCTGTGACCCCAGTAGGACAGTGACCTCTAACCCCAAACCAGACAGGAAGCCAGCATACTCCAGCCCCTCGCTGGATCCTCCCACAACCAGAGTTTTTCCAGGAGAGTTGGCCAGAGAAAACAGGTCATCACTGGGGAGGGAGGAATGTGTGTTTGTGTGGGTATACTTAATGTACGTAGCACATATATCTTCCACTAAATTTAACTGATTCTCAGTGCCTCTTTTTCAGTGCCTCTTATTCTCAGTGCCTTTGCTATTGTACCACACAGGGCCACCCTTCATATCTACAGTACGGTACTGTGCAAAAGTCTTAGGCACCCTAGATATTGATTGACTCAAATCTAGTTGTAATAATTCAGTTGTATTCTGCATTAGTGTGTCAGTAGAAAATAGTAATGTATTTTCCAAACCGTCATTTTCCATAACATACAATGAGGGAGAGAATTATTTATACTTTTGTGACTGAAAGTAACATTCTGTAATAGACCGCATTTTAGATGAAAACCTGATGACCATTTAGGTATATCTGCCAGTGCATGGTGACAATGATAACAAACAGGTATGCTAGTGATCAATGATATAACGCACTCATAGAACCAACCTGATTAACTGAAACAGAAAGGGGTGTAGAAGGACTTAAACTGGGTGAAAAACAATCAAACTAAAAGGTGAGGGTGTGAAACATTACATTTTTGTGTACAGTAGTTATTTTAGTTTTTCACTGTTTTCTGCTCTTTACAGTAAGTTTCATATTTATGAACTTTCATTCATATATTTTGAAAGCATCTTCCGTTTATAGATTTTTTGTAAAGTTCCCTAAAGCTTTTGCACAAAACTGTATTTTGGTTGCATCGTGTGACCTAGCAATCAAGTGAGGCATGCGTGGACACCTCAGTCTTAAGCGTGAACGTCAATGGTCCTCAGTGTTGCCATGTCCGCGGTTTTCTAGCCAAATTGGGCTAGTTTTAAGGCATTTTGGGCGGTTTTTGAGTAGTCATTGGGCTAGAAATTTATGTTTGAGCTGGCAACCCTGATGGTCCTACTCATTTTAACCTGGTGATGCAGTGCTCTCTGGCTCCCGGTATGCTCAGATATTTCGCTCTATCTCCCGTTGCAATGACGATCGTCTCTGCTGTGAGACAGGTCCTCCTCTCGTTTCCCTCGGTCGCCTGAATGGACAAAATCCAATGAGTGAAATGACATTGTCTCTGGCCATTACCGTTGCGGTGCCTTGTGGAACCGTGCTTACAGCCATGCTGACCTGTACAGTGTGAGGTTTCAGCATCTCCCCCTGGGCTTCCAGGAAGGTGACACCACATTGCTTCAGCTCCCACCGGAGCTCAGAGCTCACAGACTGCACATGCTGTTGTACTGCCTCCACCATCTCCCTCCAACCGTGAGACACTGCGCAACGGTAGCACAAAAAACATCCATTAAATAGCATGGCCGCATAGAATTATACCATGTCAACATTCAACACATACAGTATATCACAAAATTGTGTACACCCCCCACATTTTTGTAATATATAACTTCGACAACATTAAAGAAATGACACTTTGCCAGAATGTAAAGTATTGAGTGTACAGCTTGTATAACAGTGCAGATTTACTATCCCTTCAAAATAACTTAACACACAACCTTTAAGGTCTAAAGCGCTGGCAACAAAAGTGAGTACACCCCTAAGTAACAATTTCCATATTGGGTCCTAAGTGTGGTGGATGTTAGAGATGTTAGAGACCTTGCGCTCCTCCACCTTCCATTTAAGGATTCTCCACAGATGCTCAATAGGTTTTAGGTCTGGAGATATGCTTGGCCAGTTTACCTTTACACTCAGCTTCTTTAGCAAGGCAGTGGCCATCTTGGAGGTGTGTTTGTTGTTGTTATCATGTTGGAATACTGCCCTGCGGCCTAGTCTACAAAGGGAGGGGATCTTGCTCTGCTTCAGTATGTCACAGTACATGTTGGCATTTATGGTTCCCTCAATGAACTGTAGCTCCCCAGTGCCAGCAGCACTCATGTAGGCCCATACCATGACACTCCCACCACCATGCTTGATTGTAGGCAAGACATACTTGTCTTTGTACTCCCCACCTGGTTGCCGCAACACACGCTTGACACCATCTGAACCAAATAAGTTTATATTGGTCTCATCAGACCACAGGACATGGTTCCAGTTATCCATGTCCTTAGTCAGCTTGTCTTCACCAAACTGTTTTCAGGCTTTCTTGTGCATCCTCTTTAGAAGAGGCTTCCTTCTGGTACAACAGCCATGCAGACCAATTTGATGCAGTGTGCGGCGTATGGTCTGAGCACTGACAGGCTGACCCCTCACCGCTTCAACCTCTGCAGCAATGCTAGAAGCACTAATATGTGTATTTCCCAAAGACAACCTCTTGATATGACGCAGAGCACATGCACTCAACTTCTTTGGTCGACCATGGCGAGGCCTGTTCTGAGTGGAACCTGTCCTGTTTTAACCGCTAAAATTATAATAAAATTATTTTATTCAGATCATCAGATAGTTCTTTGCCATGAGATGCCATATTAAACTTCCAGTGACCAGTTTGAGGGAGTGTGAGAGCGATAAAACCAAATTTAACACACCTGCTCCCCATTCACACCTGAGACCTTGTAACACTAATGTGTCACATGACACCAGGCAGGGAAAATGGCTAATTGGGGCCAAATTTGACATTTTCACTTAGGGATGTACTTACTTTTGTTGCCAGCTAACTACTGTGAAATAGTCTCAAGCCCCTGACCCTTTCAAATGCTTACCCTGTTCCTCAAACTTCCAGCCATACTTCTGTGCATCCTGGATGGCTTTTCCCAGCAGGGAAGCTTGGTGCATCAGCTTTCTGGTAATACAGCCCATGTTCCAACTGGAACCAGTTAGACCTGAAGACAGGGCAGCGCATTATTAATGACTTTTCTCAAATGGTGACTTGGCACAGGCTAAAAGTACGTCATGACTAGACAATATGATGTAAACAATGTCTGCAGCACGAACCCGAACTACTGCCATTATGGGTGGGAGACACAAAGCCAAGGACCATCACCTTCTTCCCAAAGCCAGCAGCCGCTTCCTGAGAGCAGTGAATAAGAAAGGCTGATTAAGGAAAGAGAGGTGAGGGCAGGTGAATTCCTTCCTATTCATTTCACTTTTCTCTGGAGTTCAAAATATTGCAGCTCCTCTTATTAGCATAAGCCCCATTCATATGATAAATATTGCAAATGCCCTGGTTAGTGTGCAGGAGGTGTGATGTAACAGGTGTAATGATTACATGGGTTAGTGTGCAGGAGGTGTGAT
>JACXGM010020462.1:0-17792 GCA_016801145.1 Umbra pygmaea | reverse complement strand
CAACAATTCACATGGTTATACCATGAACACCGCTCACACTATAGAATTTGCGTACACGAAGTCAGACCAGACGTGAGATTTTATCGCAGCCTACGATCACGTTTAAATTGATAAATCCCTTGCTTTTCGTAGGAATCACCGTACGCCCGTCGTACGCCTGTTTTAGGTCGTACGCACGTTTCATAAATGAGGGCCACTGACTTGACAAAATTGACTGATTAGATATTTGAGCTAATGAGCAGTTGAACAGCTGTACCTTAATGAAGCAGCCCTGTGTAAATGCACACAGTGTATTGATGTATGCAATATCTACCTTTTTTTTTTTTTACTTGGGACAGTACACATTAATCAACAGTCTTACCCTTCTATACAGACTGTAAATGAGTCTGTATAGAAGCTAATTTCCATCTGTAGTCCCAAACCTAAACTGCATGTTTTTTGATGGGGGGGAAACTGGAGCACCTGAAGGAAACCCACGCAGACATGGGGAGAACATGTAAACTCCACACAGAAAGGCTTGGGATGACTGGGGTTTGAACCCAGAACTTTCTTGCTGGGAGGCCACAGTGCTATCCACTAGGCCACCATGCCTGCCCACCAGTGGCCACCAATACTGCTTTTGTAATTTTGTATACATTTTCTGATTTACATTTCAATATCACATTGTTAATCTTATACATTCAGTCCATGGAACTAATATTTAATCACTCTTCTGCTATGAAAAGTCAGACAAAAGATGACTGTTATTGAAATTGTTTGTCTTGGTTCGATTGAAACAGTGAAAAAAGGGGTCAATTGTTTCTTGGATAAAGGGATAATACTTTCCATATTAATTAGCATTTTTATGCCAACCAGTAATGTGGGGTAATAACATAAATCAATAGGATTTTTATGACGCTGTTTCAACCACCAGAGGGAGCAGCTGGGTCTGAGGTTGCTTACGTGCTCAGTATTTCAGAGCCAGCCAACTGAGCTGTCAAGGAAAAGGCACATTATGTTAAACTTATTTTAAAAGTGAGCAAGTTGATAAGCATGTGATACATAAAAAAATTAAATTAAGCAGACTGTCAATATGTCATTGTTGTTATTTTCTGCTGACATTTTGTTAAATTATTTTTGGGGTATTTTCTTTTTGTCATGGCAAATGTTATCCCGCTGAAACTTGAATGTAACAGGCTGGTGTTAAAAATGCAGTTGTGAAAAAGTATGACCTGTAAAGGTTATTAACACATTTCTAAGTATGTTTTTTGGGGGATTTTGTCAATTGTCAGTTGTAAAGAATAGGCTTTGCTAAATCAGATTATGTTGAAGAGAAGGACTCAGTTTTTCTCAGCATGCCTTATCCAAATAAATGAAAACAGGATGGACAACCAGTGAAGTAAATTTAAGTATAGCTTTGTAATTCGGACTGATAGAAAGGTAAAAAGAGAGGAAGTGAAAGACAAAATGGGAAGAATTAAAGACAATGGACTGATAAATAGAAGAAAGGAGATATAGAGATTTGGCTTGTATTTTTGTTTTGTGTTTTCTAAACTATGTACTGTAGGTTCCCTCACAATCGGTAGAAACTGGGAAGTCCCAGGTTTGTTTCACTTAGCTATTGTTTTGAAAATGTATACCACATATTTTTTTATTTTATAATTTGACCTTGTACAGATAGAATCAGAGTGAGACAAAGGTGTATTTCGCAACTGAGCCTGATTGAGACCAGGTGCATAATGTCTATCACTAACCTTTTTTGTGAGCGTTCTCAGCCGTAGATGTTCCAGTGTATTTTTAGGTAAGTTCATATTATAATTTGTGCATTTAAGCCTTACATACACACTTATCAGCTATAATAGTCACTCAAATCATTATGATTGCCCATTTTTCCCACTTCTTCATCCCACTTCTTCAAGTTTATTTGTTAAAAGCAGGAAAATGCCCAAGCGTAAGGATTTGAGTGACATTGACAAGGGCTAAATTGTGATGGCTAGAAGACTGGGTCAGAGCATCTCCAAGACTGCAGCTCTTTAGGGGGTGTACCAGGTCTGCCGTGGTCTATCAAAAGTGTTCCAAGGAAGGAAAAGCGGTAAACCGGCGACAGGTTCATGGGCGGACAAGGCTCATTGATGCACGAGAGGAGCTATGGCTGGCCCGTGTGGTCCGATCCAACAGATGAGCTACTGTAGCTCAAATTGCTGAAAAAGGTAATGCTGGTTCTGATAGAAAGGTGTCAGAACACAGTGCATCACAGTTTGTTATGGGGCTGCTGTTTTGGTGGCAAAAGGGTCAATGTTATGGCTGATTGGTGTAAACACCAAGCAATGTCTGGCCCTTCTGGAGCCGAAGGTGTCCCAACTCTTGGGTTAAAAAGACAATGATGAGTGCATAAATTAGCACCAGTAAAAAATGTTGATCATCCCAATTTCACACACAGTCCAACACACACCCATTTCCATACACAGTCACACACACACAGAATCCCATCCATCTTGGTGATTCATGGCAGCCATTTTGCTTCAGAAAGCTCACCACACATCAGCTTTCAGGTAGAGAGTGAGTAGTTATACTGTATATGTCAATTAGGAATTGAGGGGGATTATAAGGTGGCCGTGATTGAAATTAGGCATGGTTGCGAATTTAGCCATGACACTAGGGTTAATAGGCCTACTCTTATGATAAGTGCCATAGGAGTTTTAGTAAACAAAGAGAGTCAGGACACCTGTTTAACGTCCCATCCGAAAGACGGCACCCTACAAAGGGCATTGTCCCCTTCACTGCCCTGGGGAATTGGGAATGATCTGATGCTGAGGCATGCATATATACACAGTAGCACATCAGCATAGTAAATCATAGACATAAAAGTATGAATCTAAAGTCTATGCTGATGAGACTGGCACAATTTTATTCTATAAAATAAGTTTTGATCTTCAGCTTCACTAATTCAACATGGTTGTTTTGAATGAAAGATCTTCATCTAACCAAATTACCAGGTATTTGTAGGAGGGAACATGTTCTATAAACAAACCATCTTGTGTATTAATATTCAGATTATGCAAATGTTGATTTCTGGACTTAGAGACACAGATACACCTGATCAACTGTTCATTAACGCAAAATATATAATCAGCCAATCACGGGGCAGCAAGTCAATGCATTTAGGCATGTAGCCATGGTCAAGACAATCTGCTGAAGTTCAACTCAAGCATCAGAATGTGGAAGATAGATGATTTAAGTGACTTTGAACGTGACGTTGTTGGTGCCAGACGGGCTGGTTTGAGTACTTCAGAAAGTGCTGATCTACTGGGATTTTCATGCTCAACCATCTCTAAGTTTTACAGAGAATGGCCCAAAAAAGATAAAATATTCAGTGAGCTGCCATCAGAGGGGCATGGCCAGACTGGTTTGTGCTGAAAAAAAGGCAACAGTAACTTAAATAAACAACCAAGGTATGGAGAATAGCATCTCTAAAAGCACAACATGTCAAACCTTGAAGCAGGTGGGCTACAGCAGCAGAAGACCACACTGTGTGTCACTCCTGTCAGCTAAGAATAGGAAACTGAGGTTACAACATCGGACAATAGCAGATTGGAAAAATGTTGCCTGGTCTGATGAGCCTGGATTTCTGCTGAGACATTCAGATGGTAGGGTCAGGATTTGGCATAAACAACATGAAATCATTGCATCAAGCCTTGATTCAGACTGGTGGTGGTGGTGTAATGTTGATGGGGATATTTTCTTGGCACATTTTGGGTCCCTTAGTACTAATTGAGCATCGTTGGAATGCCATAGCCTTCCTGAGTATTGTTGCTGACCATGTCCATCCCGATATGACCAGTGTATCCATCTTCTAATGGCTACTTCCAGTAGGATAATGCGCCACCTCGCAAAGCTCACATAATCTCAAACTGGTTTCTTGAACATGTCATTGAGTTCAGTGTACCCAAATGGCCTCCATAGTCACCAGATCGTAATCCAATTTAGCACATTTGGGATGTGGTGGAACGGGAGATTTGCATCATGGATGTGCACCCGATAGAGCTGCAACAACTGCGTGATGCGATAATGTCAATATGGACCAAAATATCTGAGGAATGTTTCCAGCACCTTGTTGAATCTATGCCATGAATAATTAAGGCAGTTCTGAAGGCAAAATAGGGTCCAACCCGGTACTAGCAAGATGTACACAATGAAGTGTATCATGACTGTATAATCCATTATAAAAACCTTATTTTGTTTTGCTTGCATTAAGAACTGAAGCTCTATCTGATAAAAGATAATAAAGATCTATCAGAGAATTTTGTAACGATAGGAAATCAGACCAGAGATATGCAAATTAGAGACACGCTAACATCTCAGACACAGCGCAGAAATGTCATAGTGCCAGAAATTAATCACTACATTAAGATATTTGGCAACTGGGAACATGCAACAATGCAGCAGTGATGATTTGGGTCTGTCACAACCGTCTGTAAGCAGAGTGATCACACAAACAATTGCAGCACTTTCAGAACCTCTTATTGTGTCGCAGTTCATTTCCTTTCCACTGGACATTCCCACCTTGCAGGCATTAAAAACTGCATTTATAGCAGCCTTGTTGTCGGAGTAACTGATGGAGCCCACATCCGAATTATTCAACGTGATCTCCGAAATACGTGAGACACTTAATTTCAAACTCTGTGGCAGTTTCACAGAATAGCCGAACATTCTGTGAAACTGCCACGGATCCTTAACTTCTAAATCCGTGACAGTTTCACGGAATACTTAAAATCGCTCAGTTCTTTCCTTCTTGGACAACCAACCATTTTGTGTCATTGTGTCATAAATAGCAACGGGGTCAGCCCCGCTTCCTCACTAAGATGACAGTTTTTGTATTTTCCTTGCTCAGAGTTGCTCTTAGATCGGTCTGAAATCGCTTTTAAGCTAAGACTCCTACGTAAAAGTTTTAAAGCTAAAATAAGAGTTTTCTAAGAGGATTCTTAGAATCTTTATGAATACGGGCCCTGCATGGGTTCTATCCCTAAAATAATTTTGAAACCACAAGCAGATGATGTTAGATGATTCATTTAGTCCTCTGGCAATATCATATTCATCCAGTCTAGTAGCAGTTATAGTACTGTGCCCAGGTCTAAAGCCAGATTGGTATTTGTTCAGGATGCATCTGTTAGTTAAGGAACTATGCAACTGTGTATTTCCAGAGACTCCAACATTTTAGCTAGACATAACAATATCAAAATAGGACAATAGATATCAAGGTGTGTAGTGTCTTTGCCTTTATGTAATAGCAGGACACAGGCCATTTTCCAAACATTTGGGATAATCTCAGAAGTATTCAATTAAACATGTGTTAAGGGTAATGAAAAAATTGGTAATACTGTACATATCAACAAGTAATCATTGGTTTTTGTTTTATTCACACATGACAGACATTATTTGGGTCTACACAGTTTAATAATTGGTGCAATTACTCGACCTTGCCAAAATCAAGGGAAAACTCAAAATCAAACATTGGGTCTTGATGAACAAAACATATTAACGATCAAAATCTTTACTGTACATTGTGTAAAATGTTGAGAGCCAAATGATGTAACATTGGAAATCAAATTGAGGGCTGGATTCAAACTCACACCTAAAATGAAAGTAGACAATTGAAACCACAGGATGTGCCAACTTGCAAAGATTTCATCATTGCAAAACATACTGTCACTCAGTAGTGTGTATGGCCCCTACATGCCTGTATCTCCCAACAACATCTGGGCAAGCTCCTGGTGAGATGACGGATGATGTCCTTGGGGATCTCCTCCCAGACATTTATCAGGGCATCAGTGTGCTCCTGGACAGTCTGTGGCGCTACTTGGCCATGTTGGATTCACCAATACATAACGTCCCACAAGTTCTCAATTGGATTTAGGTCTGGGTAACATGAGAGTCAGTCAATGGCATCTAAGCCTTTGTCATCCAGGAACTGTATCTGGCCACATGAGGCTGGGGATTTTCCTTCCCCTGGAGGAACCCAGGGCCCACTGCACTAGCGTAACGTCTGATGATGGATCTGAGGATTTCATTCCGGTACACTCAAAAAATGATTTGTTGGACTAACGTAACTGTGTTATGTAAACAAGTTGCACATAACTGGGTTATGTTGCATTTAAGTAATATTATTTATTACGGTGTTACCGAAATGATAATGTTACTTAAATGCAACATAACCCAGTTATTTGCAACTTGTTTACATAACACAGTTACAATAGTCAAACATATCATTTTTTTTGTGTACCTAACAGCAATCAGGGTACAATTGGCTAGCAAGTGGAGGTCTGTGTGACCCTCCAAGGATATGCCTCCCCAGACCATCACTGACCTACCGCCAAACTGGTCATGCTGGATGATGTTGCAGGAAGCATAGTGTTCACCACGGCGTCTCCAGACACTGTGACATTTGTCACATGTGCACAGTGTGAACCTGCTCTCATCTGAAGGGAACGGGGCGCCAATGGCGGACCTGACAATTCTGGTGTTCTCTGGCGAATACCAAGCGAGCGCAGGTCTCAGTAGAGGATGTCGTGCCCTCATGCCACCCTCATGGATTCTGTTTCGGCATTTTGGTGACCTCCAGCGGGTTACTGGTGTGCAGAAACATGCACACCAGTAACCTGCTGGAGGTCATTTTGTAAGGCTCTGGCAGTGCTCCTCCTGTTCCTCCTCACACAAAGGCACAGATACTGGTCCAGCTGCTGGGTTGATGTCCTTCTACGGCCCTGTCATGGTCTGCTCATGTAATGGCCCATGTCCTGATATCTTCTCCATGCTCTTGAGACTGTACTGGGAGACACAGCAAACCTTCTTGCGACGGCACATGGATGTGCCATCCTGGAGGAGCTGGACTGCCTGTGCAACCTGAATGGGCTGCAGGTACCACCTCATGCTAACAGTTGTGACAATAACAAGAATCAGGCAGGATGGATAAGGAGACAACAATTGTCTGTGACTACCACCTACAAAAACAATTCCGTTTTTGGGGGTTGTCTTGCTGTTGCCTCTCCAGTGCACCTGTTGTCACTTTTGTTTGCACCAAAACAGGTGACATTGAAGTTTAATTGACTTGGTGTATGTTATACTGTGATGTGATGATTGCGTTTTCCCTTAATTTGTTTGAGGAGTGTATTTTGGTTCTTTTAGGTTTATCTGTTTTATGTTGGACTAGTTTTACTACATGATGTGTATTTTCATGAGTTTACCGCCTCTACAAAACCGGACCAAACACTACAATTCTTTACATCAAACTTATTAAAAAACATGTCATGCACTGAACAAGTTTCTTAACTCTGCGAAAAGGAGGAAGTTGTCCTACCATGTCATACAGTTCATTTGGTATTGGTGACCTCTGTATGTGAAAGATTACACCTTTGGCAATAAAGTAAAGCAGTTTTATTAAGCCCTGGAATGCTCCTACAGTATATGCTCTTTAATAGAAAGTATTGCCAACAACGACCAAATGTCTGATAACTGTGATAACCAGTATTCCTATTTGGCCTTAGAGTCAACTGTAATATACCAGACTTTGTGAGTTAAATCAGTCTCTTTCTATTAATTTACCCCCTCCCTACTGCCTCCTATCCTCTCCCAGTTCCTCCCACTCTGATGTCCATGCAAGGGGGGCAGTGCTCATTGTAAGTGTGGGACTCTTGGCACTGATTTTGCTGAATCATGTGGATATCAACAATGACCGGCTGGACAAAATTGACAACTAATGAAATAACTTTGAGGGGGAGTGAGAGGGGGGCATGGGTACAGCGGTGATCCAACCGTCCGTCAGCTCGGCCTATGGCAGCGCTATTTGAAGGGTGGCTTGGACACAGAGGAGTGTTGGCAGAGTTTCCACCCCTGAGCGGGCCGTATATATTGAGCTCAGCGTGCCATCACAAACACACTGGCAAACACAGGTACTGGTAAGACATTCACATCTGTTGCTCTCCGCATGTTTTTTTATTATTATTTTCATCAACTGAATATAAACTACCTTTTTAAGGTTAATTTAAAACCAAAATGCTCAGATATCAAAATTTGTTTGCATGATATATAAATCAATTAATCTTGCAAACAGATAGAATAACATGAGGACTATTGTCAATTTAGCTTTTTTGCTAGAATATTTTTGGGTTGGGAAAGAGGCTGCCACTGTTGGATTTTTATTTTATTTTTTGTGATTTTTTTTCCCCGCTTTTTTCTTCCTCCCCAATTCCCTCTCTAATCCTGCCTCGTCGGCAGCTCCGTACCCCTGTACTGATCTGTGGGATGATGAGGGGTATTGTTTACAGTACATACATGAGAGATCACGTTTTTGGGAAAATGTAACTGCAGATGATCTGGCACCATTATTTCATTAATTTTGACTCTATCCTATCAAAATTCTATTAACCATTTATACATATAACTTGTTCAATTTATCAAAACCTACAAATGTGTTTTGCTCTCCATAATATATTTTACCTCCATACAGTTTCATCATAACCCATCAGGTTTACCATGGCTACAGACCACCAGAACCCGGCATCCAAGCAGCAGCAACCAGGCGCCAGTGCTTTCAAGGTGAGTAGGAGAGGAGCAGGCATTGGTCAAGTAGAGAGGCCAGGACAAAGGATGGGTAATGGTGGGGCAGAACAAGGCACCAAAGGCTGGGTCAGGGAAAATGGGACATTTTAGCCAACATATACAACCTAGAGGGGAATATAAACAGACATTTTGTCTCTTCCTGGTGTCCGCAGTTGATCATCTATGAACAGGAGAACTTCCAGGGGCGTTGCCATGAGCTGACTGGTCCCTGTAACAACCTCCAGGAAGCAGGCGTGGAGAAAGTGGGCTCCATACTGGTGCTGTGTGGACCGTGAGTGTGCCTCAGAGATAGTATGATGGAATGCAAGAAAAACAAACACTTTCAAATGGTTCTATAACACATCAAAAGTTCAGTTGCTGTAGTGTCACTGATCATTCACTGTAAACCTTGTTTTTGTCATCCTTTACTTCCTTTACCCTCTGTGGTGTACGCTCGGCACTCTGGCTCTCGTTCTTTCCCAGATGGGTGGGATACGAGCAGGCTAACTGCAAGGGGGAGCAGTATGTGTTTGAGAAGGGGGAGTATCCTCGCTGGGATTCCTGGACCAACAGCAGACGTAGCGACAACATATATGCATTCCGCCCCATTAAAGTGGTAAACCAAGCGCACCTACTCCACTGCAACTCAAGCAACCTGTTTGACATATATGAGTCTCTGACCGTTCCTCATGGTGTTGTTGTTTATCTCTGACCGTTCCTCATGGTGTTGTTGTTTATCTCTGACCGTTCCTCATGGTGTTGTTGTTTATCTATTCCCCTCACAGGACAGCCAGGAGCACAAGATTGTCCTTTATGAAAACCCTAGTTTCGCAGGGAAGAAGATCGAGATCATAGATGATGATGTTCCCAGCTTCCACGCACATGGATACCAGGAGAAGGTCTCCTCTGTCAGAGTTCAGAGCGGCACGTGAGTTTGTCATCCAACAGTCCCTACACAGCTGAATCTGTCCCAACATCTGCTCCTACTCACAGTGATTTCATCCCCATTGCTTTCTTCTCTAAATTCTTCTGATTTATCTCTTGTTTCCTGACTCTCACCTCTGCTGGTTGGCTGCATCATCAGTTGGGTAGGGTACCAGTATCCTGGCTACAGGGGCTACCAGTACCTGTTTGAGAAGGGGGAATACAAGGAATGCGCTGAGTTTGGGGCCCAGTTCCCTCAGATCCAGTCCGTCAGGCGCATTCGTGACATGCAGTGGCACCAGAGGGGAGCCTTTCATCCAGTCACCGGTGGCAACTAAGTTAATATGACTGTTTCCTGCACCAAGCCCTGCTTCTTTCCACAACTCTCTCTACCTTATCTATTCAAAATTGCATTTTTGATGCCTATTGACATTATTTCAATAGCACCATCCTTTTAAAGCAAATTAATAAATACCTGTTGCTTCCATATCAAATGGTTGAGACTCAAATGTTTGTTTAAACAGTTACACTTTGACAACAGCATCGACTTCTTTCAAAAAAAAATTCCTTGAAAGATGTGTTAGGTATAGAGGCCTCTTTTCAGGGTACACCAATAGGCACCTCGGTGCCATAGGTGGGTTTGACCTGAATCGAGTGTAAAGAAATTGACATTTATTTTGAATACGTACTAGTTATCCCTCAAAGTAATCACCCAACCCTCTCTGCAGTTTAAATAAGATTAATCTGTCTCCCATTTTCATGATATATCTTCAGCTCTGGGCTGTCGGAGCAAAATGAAGGCTGAGTGGTGACACTGCTATATGGCGTAATGCACTACCTTCACAACAGTGACAATCTTGATTGAGGCCAAAATACACAAAACAGTGATGAACACAAAATGAAGAGATAATTGTTTAACCAATTCATTTAAATATATTTGTATTATATTCATTTGTCAATTTTTTTCTTTTTGTATTCCCTTGAATAGGATAATGAGGGGTGTTTAATAAATATTTGGGTGGTGTATTTCCAAATGACAGCATATCACCTTTATTCAGTGAGGTGATTTTTAGCCTCAGATGTGGAGAGTGGATGTGATTCTTTTTCATTTAATTATAATATTTTATAATTTTTTGCATGCATACAATATACCGGTAATTTTTTGTGTAAAATAATACAAAGAATGTGAAGACTATATTTTTATGTATTATCGCAGGAATAAGCCATTCAACACCTGTGATTTAAGGGATGTTTTTTTTATGAAGCAGCTCTGAAAGAACTAGCTTTTGTCAACATATTTGCATTATTTCTTTTAATGCGACCTGAGTTCCCGACAGAACTAGGTTTTAACGAGTTCCAATGCTGTTGTTCTGAACGATGCACCATATCCTGAAGATTCTGTAGTCACGTTGCGACCTCCTTTTTTCCTGAGTTCCCACAAGTCTTGAAAGCAGCACAAAAATACCGGAAAAGAAAGAAGAACATGAGTAGTTAACACGTCTCTGGTTAGCATCGATAGGACGTTTTGTCTTCTTTGTATAACACTTGTTTTGCAATGAAATGCAGCAACATAGCTTTGCCACTGATTGATATTTGGTCATAGAATATTCCATACCTGCCGGCTGCCGTTAGCAATTTTTAGTAGGTACGATACTTCTGTTAGCAGCTGTCATGATTGTCAGTAATGGATCTACAGTACTGTAGCTAGCTAGGTTTATTAGCAAGCAAGATAATTTCACATAATATATTTGAATCTCGCTTCTTGTGTTAGGTATTTTATTTAGACAACGAAATTAGTTAATCGTCTACAATTGTATTGAAACAGCTTCCATATCAGAAAGTTTGTGTATATGTTAATATAGTAATCGTGTTGTAAGGTTTTCCTTGTAGTATACTATCAATATAAACTGCATACATCCAAACTAATGCTTTGTGAGATGTTTACAGTTAGACATTATTACAGTTTTTAAGTACCAGTGGCTTTTGCTGCAAGTCAGATCAGGTACGTGTACCCTAAACCATGGATCTGTTAGACATGGGTGGATGTATAGATGTTAAAGATTTTTAAACAAAATACTGGGGTAAATCCTCATTGAAAATGAAAAATTTGTTTGACATAAATTTTCCTTAGAATACATGAGTAAATCAGTCTTTATAAAAAGGTTAAATTTACTCTATTGTCTTTATAATATCAAACTCTTCTGCCACAGACAGTCACGATGCCTGTCCTTTGTAGCAGCTGTGCTGAGAAGCGTGCAGTGCTGAAACGTCCAAAGACGGCCCATTCTCTGTGCAAGGAGTGCTTTTTCTGGGCATTCGAGGAGGAGGTGCATCAGACAATCATTTCAGCACAGCTCTTTAACCATGGAGAGACTGTAGGCATTGGTGCCTCAGGTGGGAAGGACTCCACTGTGTTGGCTCATGTAATGAAGGTCCTTAATGAACGCTACAACTATGGCCTGAAACTCATGCTGCTGTCAGTCGATGAGGGCATCACGGGCTACCGTGACGACTCCTTGGAGACGGTAAAGAGGAATCAGCAGCAGTATGAGCTGCCTTTGAAAGTTGTGTCCTATGAAGAGCTGTATGGCTGGACCATGGACGACATAGTGAAGCAGGTTGGACTGAAGAACAACTGCACATTCTGTGGAGTGTTCCGAAGACAGGCACTGGACCGGGGAGCTATGATCCTGAAGGTTGATAAGATATGTACAGGTAATATCCGAAGCATACATTATATTTACACGTTCAGATTATTGCTGTAGTGCACTTTGTTTTTTGTGGAGGTGGGGGGGGGGTTGAATCAATGGTTCAGCAGTACAAATACACCAGGCAACCAGGTACTCAACCCTGCTCCTGGAGAGTTACTCACCTCTAGGTATTTTCTCTATCCTCAGCTGTGACTAACATGACTAAGCATTTCATACAACTATTTATTTGCTTCAGGTGTGCTAAATTAGCATTGGAATGAAAACCAATATAGAAGATAGCTCTCCAGAAGCAGGAATGTGCTTTATGTGCTTTAAAACATTGACTTTTTACATATTAGTAATTTAGTAGACTCTTATCCAGAGCGACTTACAGTGAGTGCGTACATACATACATGCATACGTACATACAGTACATACAGTACATACAGTACATACATATGTACATACAGTACGTACGTACGTACGTACATACATACGTACGTACATACAGTACGTACGTACATACATACGTACATACCAGCCGCGGTCGGTGAATCTTAATTGGGGAGGACGGGCTCGTATTATGCTCAGAACCGGAGTGAATGGAATGTGTGCAAATCAAAAAAACAATTGGTTTTGTTCTTTGCGCACCATTCCATTCACTCCGGTGCCGAGCGTAATACGAGCCCGTCCTCCCCAATTATGATCCACCGACCGCGGCTGGTACATACAGTACGTACATGAGAATCAAGATGAAACAACCACTACTACACAGCAGTAGTAAGAACCTTCAATATTTGAAACAGTGAATGGGCAAAGGACTGTGCTGAAAACACTTAAAACACTGTCTTTGTATGTCTAACACTGTTCTTAGGTCACAATGCAGACGATGTGGCAGAGACGGTTCTGATGAATGTTCTTCGCGGAGACATTGCCCGTCTACGTCGCTGTACAGCCATCAGCACAGCTAGTGAGGGTGAAGGGGTGGTGCCACGATGCAAGCCTCTGAAATATGCCTACGAAAAAGAGATTGTGCTTTACGCTTACTTTAAGAAGCTGGACTATTTCTCCACAGAGTGCATCTACTCCCCAAATGCCTACCGTGGCCACGCCCGCGCCTTCCTGAAAGACCTGGAAGCAGTGCGGCCAAGCTCCATTATGGATGTCATCCACTCGGGAGAGAACCTGTCAGTGAGGGAGGGCGTCAAGATGCCTGTTCAGGGGACATGTGGCCGCTGTGGCTATATCTCCAGCCAAGCACTCTGTAAGTCCTGTGTGCTGTTGGAGGGTCTAAACCGTGGCCTGCCCAGACTAGGAATTGGGAAGCACCATCGTCTCCATGATAAGATCCTCTCACAGCAGCCACTGACCCAGGCAGAGGAGAGGAAGATAAAGCCTCTGAAATTCTGAGTGGTGAAGAGCCACAAAGCACCAATGATTATCAGTTACACAAACCCAGATGTGGAGTTTAACATGTATGCTTGGAAGTAGATGAGCTTCTTCGCAGTTGATACTTACTATGTGGTCATTAAATCAGGACGTTGTGAATTACGTCAGCTGTTTTTTAAAGATCTGTATAATAAAGCTATTGAATATTTTCACATACGTTTTGGACATACTCATTGTAAGTAAAATATATAAAAAATGTCTAAATCACATCCATGCAGAAACTAATTTAAACGCTGTTAAGTAACACAAATAAATTGTATGCTACATAATATGTTTGACTCGCTAGAGGCCGCAGTTTATCCAAGTTCTTTCCAGTTTCTTTTTTCATGTCGGCGTGTACACATTCGCGTGCTTGTGAAGTCCTACACGTGCACATCGCTGCGCAGTCGCGTCCTGTACCTCGCAGTCGCAACTTCACTGGAAAAGTGAACTATTTCCACAATCCACAGCCACCGAGAAATAGTTAAAGAATTTAAGGAATATTTATTTTCGAGGGTGAAGCCAACTCTGGAAGTATGGACGACTTAGGTAAGTTTATTCCGTGTCCGTTTCTAACCGGACTTTTTCATTTAGAAAATAGCGGAAAATATGGGTGGAGATAAAAGTTAAAGGAGGTCGTAGCCCACGTCGAGGTACAGTACTGGAATGTCGCGGTGATTTTGAGATAATAGACAATTACACTTTTGTAACTCCTGTATTTTACCAACCCGAAGAAAACTGTAACCATTAAACATGCAGTTTTAAATTGAACCCTGTTGCCCAATTTTCATGTCAGTTTTTCTTCGAACGGATTAATGGCAATAGTCTTGCCTCTAAGCAATGCTTTATTTTAGGCAAAACGAGTTGAACCATGTCTACATTGTTTATATCTGAGATTGGTTCCACCCACCTTCGACTTGACCCTCATGGGCTAAAAAGTTGAGGTCGTGTTTTTACTACAACTTATTAACCTCCGTCATTAATGTATGGCGACATGGTACCAAATCAATGAATGTCTGCATCGTTGATTTGTTATCGTCAGGTTGTGAATTCTAGACATTCAGGGTGGAAACTGACAAATGCTCAAATAGCAGAGAATTACTACATTTTTATATGAACCTTCATTGTACACCTGGAGGGAAACAAACCAGTTACTTATTATACTATGGTTGGGTGCCTACTATATTTTCTCTGACCTCGTAGTAACTAGTAGTACGTACAGTATACCATCTCTGCGTCATTTATGGCCTTGGTGACCATTGTTAAATTCATGTTTACAGTACATGTTCAGACAAGAAACATGGACAAACATGGGTGTTCAAAAGTATTGTACACAAAGAAACACCTGCAACCAGCATTCCTGAAATAGGAAAGCGTAACTGTACGCCAACTTGCATTGTTTATATTTGGAGACAGATCATATTCAATGGTTACATTTGTCAGTGCATTTTAGGCAACAAGCCTTTGACAATGCTGGCAGATAGGTACTGTAGTAGAGAATGGCTTACTCTTCCTTTTTTCTCCTTCAATGTATAAAAAGATGTCTGGCCAGTCAGATGTCAGTTCAGTGGCCTTTGACCTTGGGCACTACATGTAGAACTCCTAATATTGTTTGTCCTGATTTCATCAGAAGGCCAGTTTACAGAAGCTCAGAAAGGGTGTTATTGAACAAAGCACAGTTTCTTTAATTGTCCTGTATGTAGTAAAGGCAGCGACAGCCACAAAACATGCCTCTGTGCTGTATTTCATGTTTGTCTTGGTGTGAATCTTTGAGCTGATTAACTTAGTTTGCTGGAAAAAGTAGGAAGTAGTCTAATCTTATTTTAAAGAACCATCTTCCTTTGCCTATTTTGAGCACTACATGAATGACTTAAAACATTTTTATGAGTCAATGAGAAGTTTTTTGTTGTTGTTGGATTGTTTAAGTGGTGGAATAAGAAGACATTTTGTGCTTGATCTGAGAACACCTCCGGGCTCATTAGATGTTAGCTGCTCTGAGTCAGTGAAAGGACTGGTTGTTAACTTGGAGGCAGCCTGTCGTCTGTCTTAAGTAGGCGGAAGCCAGGCCTGAGGAAAGGGGAACGGCTGCTCTGGAATGTCTAGCATCACGGTTTCAGGGTCCAAGGCCAAATACTGCTTGAGTTCACTTTAGGGGTGCAACGGTATAAGATTTTAACGGTATGATAACCGTGACAGAAAATATCACGGTATTATAACAAATTACATTTTGAATGTATAAAATGTTTGTACACACAGAGACACACTATATGGCCAAAATATGAGGACACCCCTACTAATTATTAAATTCAGGTGTTCCAGCCACACCTTTGCTCACAGGTGCATTAAATCCAGCACATAGCCATGAAATTTCAAATTCCAATGCATTGGCAGTACAATGGGATGTACTGAATAGCTTAGTGACTACAAATATGCCACAATTCAGTGTAAAGCACACTGACACGGGAATCTGGAGCAGTAAAAATGTGTCTCAGATTAGAGATTTGTTTTATCGACTGAAGTTTATATGATCCTGTGTAAATGTAGCTGACTCTCTATATCGAACTGATATTTACAATAGGAATGTTAATTTCTTTTCCAATTCAGGAATAATCGTGAATTTATATAATGCGATACCTTGAATGAGAATATGGCCACGTTATGATAACCGTCTCTTAAAACCGCAGTAAACTGTGAAACCTTGATACAGTTACATCCCTAGTTCACCTCCTACCTCCACTCAGTTCCACTGGCTCTACAACCAGAAGGCTCTATAACCAGAAGGCTCTATAACCAGAAGGCTCTATAACCAGAAGGCTCTATAACCAGAAGGCTCTATAACCAGAAGGCTCTATAACCAGAAGGCTCTATAACCAGAAGGCTCTATAATCAGCGACCATCAGTCAGTTCTACTACCCCTTCTAAAAGCCCTGGTCTCTCCATTGATGCTTGTGATGACCTATTGCTGTCTAAACCAATCTGTTTTTGGATACATAAGTGTATTTTGAGCTGGGAAAGTCTTTCATTTTGCTTCTTGTAGCCTATGTTGCATGTTGATGGCTGCCATTTGACTGCTTGTGATTGTTCCGCCCCTCTGTGCGTATATTGAGTGACTGAAAAGCGAAAATCACAGTTCCTGGTGGTTTGAAAAAGTAATTAATCATGCAGCTCTAGCATGATTTTCCTGCTTGTTTCCTGGATCACATTCAAACAGGCAGGGGCCATTCCCAGAACACTGGGATCACTGGCTACTACAGCCCAGGGGGGGGTATTCACAGAACTTTGTTATGGGAGGATAATCGGCTACAACCATTGCTACACCTTGCGCTAACCATTTGTAGGAAAACATTCCCGCTCTAACTCTTTGTATTTAGCAATCACTACATTGATGAAAATAACTTTGTTGTACTGAAATTTGAAAAATGACAGTGGCTGAGTTAGGAATTACAGAACGCATTGAGAAGGTGCTTTTAGTGAGTGTATGTTGGAAACATGACCGGCAAACTGATTTTGGGGTGTTTTGGGGTCTGCATTGATTCTTTAAAAAAATTGGTGTGTCAATCCTAATTTTAGGACTCATCTTTTGTTCTAAGTGTATTTTACTAAGTGTTTTAGCATTAAAACCAGCTCTTAAATCTGATAGTGTAGGTGTAGTTAAGAGGACTCCTAATTTAAATCACTAAGACCAAATCACAAACGATCCTAAAACCTAAGATGACAAGTATAGCTAGGTTAATTTATGTATAAATACATTATGTTCATTCTAAATATATTGTCCTATTGCCTGTGGCAGTTTTTTATTTAGTCTACCTTTATTTTACCTGGCAAGTTGACTGAGAACTTATTCTAATTTGCATCAATGGCCTGGGGAGAGGGAATGAAGAAGTCAATTGAAAGCTGGGGAAGATTACGCTGCCAGGATGTTATGAGATCAATCAATCAATCAATCAAATTTATTTTATAAAGCCCTTTTTACAACAGCCCGAGACCCCCAAAAGCAAGCAACACAAGTGATGCACAGTGGCTAGGAAAAACTCCCTAGTAGGAGGGACATAGGAAGAAACCTAGAGAGAGGCCAGACTCAAGGGGGTGGCCAGTCCTCTTCTGGCTGTACCGGGTGGGGGATCTGAAGGTACACAGACCATTGTAATAAGGTCAATCCGTGTTCAGTTATTGTCC
>JACXGM010020461.1:6154-17893 GCA_016801145.1 Umbra pygmaea | reverse complement strand
AGAGCGATCTATAGGTGAATTAAATGTTATGGGATGTTCGGGTAAACTGCAGACAAACTCTGACATGAAGTCACTTCAGGAGGGGAATGTCGCAACAATCCTTCCGTTCTATTTCTCTCTCCATAAACTCAATCAACCACTTATGTTAACAAAACACTCTTTATCATCTCAGTTTCCCTGCCATTACTGTCGACCTTACACACTTCAGTGTGTGGTCTATTTTGTGTGTATTTTTTTCCATAGTTTTATGAGGCTTTCATTTTTACGAAATGTAGATAGCATTGGTGTTTTCATTAAATTTTACATATCCAATATATAATTTCTTGAAAAAGTGATTTTTGACAAAAACATGTTTATCAAACCAGTGGCATTCACACTTGGTCTAGCCTAGCCAACTCACCCCAGAGATAATTTCTTCCAGAAAAGGAGGGTCAAATGTGGGGTTCTGTGCCTTGGCTCC
This sequence comes from Umbra pygmaea, assembly GCA_016801145.1. Taxonomy (NCBI): domain Eukaryota; kingdom Metazoa; phylum Chordata; class Actinopteri; order Esociformes; family Umbridae; genus Umbra; species Umbra pygmaea. Next base: position 17,433 of record JACXGM010020461.1, on the reverse strand, counting down.
CATCATTATGTATGTCATCACTAACATGGCTGCAAACATCACTCCAACCCTATGGTCCATTACTGAAAAAGTGCAGTTAGGATAAACATAATCATGATAAACTTTACCTATTAGTCTGTATGTAAACAACACAGGTAAAAACATCATAGTATATAGACTGTATTAGTAACTTTATTTTACATTTCATTCATTTTTAGCACACATATTTAAAGATAGACACTTTTTGACAGGAAAAATGGCAGCCAGCAGAAACACAAACTGCTAAGATAAGTTGTACAAAACATTTGTTCTTCTTCTTGTACATTCAAAAAAAGACCTTAGGTTACATTTTGGCAAGAGTTAAAGTGCCTTGCGAAAGTATTCCGCCCCCTAGAACATTTAGACCTTTTGCCACATTTCAGGCTTCAAAAATAAATATATAAAACTGTAATTTTTTGTGAAGAAGCAACAACAAGTGGGACACAATCATGAGGTGGAACAAAATGTATTGGATATTTCAAACTTTTTTAACAAATAAAAACCTGACGATTGGGCGAGCAAAATTATTCAGCCCCTTTACTTTCAGTGCAGCAAACTCTCTCCAGAATTTCAGTGAGATTCTCTGAATAATCCAATGTTGACCTAAATGATTAATGATATAAATAGAATCCACCTGTGTGTAATCAAGTCTCTGTATAAATGCAACTGCTCTGTGATAGTCTCAGAGGTCCGTTGAAACACAGAGAGCATCATGAAGAACATGGTACAGACCAGGCAGGTCCGAGATACTGTTGTGGAGAAGTTTAAAGCTGGATTTGGATACAGAAAGATTTCCCAAGCTTTAACCATCCCAAGGAGCACTGTGCAAGCGATAATTTTGAAATGGAAGGAGTATCAGACCACTGCAAATCTACCAAGATCCGGCCATCCCTCTAAACTTTCAGCTCATACAAGGAGAAGACTGATCAGAGATGCAGCCAAGAGGCCCATGATCACTCTGGATGAACAGCAGAGATCTACACCTGAGGTGGGCGAGTCTGTCCATAGGACAAAAATCAGTCGTATACAGCACAAATCTGGCCTTTATGGAAGAGAGGCAAGAAGAAAGCCATTTCTGAAAGATATCCATAAAAAGTGTTGTTTAAGTTTGCCACAAGCCACCTGGGAGACACACCAAACATGTGGAAGAAGGTGCTCTGGTCAGATGAAACCAAAATTGAACTTTTTATGAACAATGCAAAACGTTATGTTTGGCGTAAAAGCAACACAGCTCATCACCCTGAACACACCATCCCCACTGTCAAACATGGTGGAGGCAGCATCATGGTTTGGGCCTGCTTCTCTTCAGCAGAGACAGGGAAGATGGCTAAAATTGATGGGAAGATGAATGGAGCCAAATACAGGACCATTCTGGAAGAAAACCTGATGGAGTCTGCAAAAGACCCGAGACTGAAACAGAGATTTGTCTTCCAACAAGACAATTATCCAAAACATAAAGCGAAATCTACAATGGAATGGTTCACAAATAAACATATCCAGGTGTTAGAATGGCCACGTCAAAGTCCAGACCTGAATCCAATCAAGAATCTGTGGAAAGAACTGAAAACCGCTGTTCACAAACGCTCTCCATCCAACCTCACTGAGCTCGAGCTGTTTTGCAAGGAGGAATGGGCAAAGATTTCAGTCTCTCGATGTGCAAAACTGATAGAGACATACCCCAAGCGACTTACAGCTGTAATTGCAGCAAAAGGTGGCGCTACAAATTATTAACTTAAGGGGGCTGAATAAGTTTGCACGCCCAATTTTTCAGTTCTTTGTTTGTTAAAAAAGTTCGAAATATCCAATAAATTTCGTTCCACTTCATTATTGTGTCCCACTTGTTGTTGATTTTTCACAAAAAATTACAGTTTCATATCTTTATGTTTGAAGCCTGAAATGTGGCAAAAGGTCAGAAAGTTCAAGGGGGCCGAATACCTTCGCAAGGCACTGTACGCTTTCAGTTTGTAAGTACTTCACCATTGCAGTTATATTGAATGAAGATTGTGGGTTATAAAATATTACAACTATTGGATATCCTTTCAGTTGCATTTCAATTTGTGTTTTCGAAATATTTGTATTGTTATTTCTTGTATCACACAGAAATTACAAATACAGAAAAAGTAATTGTTTATGTATTAACAAATAAGTAATATTATAAATAAGTGTGTTTAACCCTACAAGGGTGTATATTTTAACACTAATGGGAAAGATAAAGTGTTATACATACACCGCTGTTGGGTGTATGAATAAAGTCTCACAATGTTTAAATGTACTCAGTGAGTAATATACATATTTGACACTTTCAAATGTATATTTTAACTACAAAAAGGAGCGAGTCAATACATACATTTCAGAGGTGTTATATCTGACTCATATTGAGTTAATTGTGCATTGTCTTTTTCGCTGTGTAAAAAACATTTTAATCATATGATGTGAAACCTTGAAAAATATCAGAAACTCAAAAAATGTAGCGATAAAGTTGTGAAAAAATATACCTGTAACTCTGAAGATTTCTTGAAGTAAAACAGTTCACGGTTGCTGTGTGCGTTTGAGAAGGTGATGATCTCAATAATAACTGTCCCTGCAGTGATGATACTCCTGAACTGGCTAATATTCATTACACACAGGGACTAAGTATGGTTAATGTAGACTTTTTTTACATTACTATCCAATGACACATTCAAGCCAAAAATATCCTGTTGTGACATCAAAGTCAAATATGCTACTGAACTTGTTTTTTAACTTGTTCATTCAGATTGTATCATGGAGGAAAGGAATGCAAGATGCATTGGGGCACAGATAGCTCAGTGGTTAGAATGAAGTCGGAAAGTTGCAGTTCTGGGGGAATGTCCCTGTACTTACTGTCATTTGCTTTGAATAAGTGTCAGCTAAATGACAAAATATAATTGGTTTCACAGTCAATAACAAAAAGGTTATTATCAGCCTCAGAGTATACAGTTGTTCTAATACATGTACAATGTGTATAGAAATAATCACCCCCTACAATCACATTTTGTTGCTCTTCAGCCTGAAATGAAAATGGACCGACACAGTTTATTCAGCCGTATGTACAACTCATAATATTCAAGTGAAAGATATAACACCAACTTGTCAGAAAAAATAAATTACAAATTAAAAACAGAATTACTGAGTTGGAAAAAGAATCAGCCCCTCCTAAAAATGACTTGTAACCCCAACCAGGGGTAGTTACTCACCTTCTCAATAGCACACAAAGCCAATTGACTTTCAATTGTGATCAGCTGTGGTTATTTTGATTAGCTGAGCATGAAACAAGCTTTTCCTGAAGCATTTCAGTCCTTGTTAGTGCAAATGAAGACAACAATCAACTACGGGTGGCAAGGCATTGTCGAAAGATCTACGGCAGTGGTCACTAATCCTGGTCCTATAGAATTACCATCCAGACTATTTTCAGTTTAGCCCCAAAGTAGCACACCTGTTTCTACTAATTAGCTGGATGATGAGCTGAATTAAGCTACATTATTTGCAGTTGAAGTGAAAACGTACAGGATGGTAGCTCTCCAGGACCAGGATTGGTGACCACTGACCTCCGGGATGAAGTTGTGAACAGGCACTTCAGGAGATGGATACAAAGCATTTTCAAATGCTTTATCAGTGCCTAGAAGCACAGTGAAATCAATTTTCAAGAAGTGGAAGGTATTTGGTACAACACAGACCCTCGCTGGGTCAGGACATTGCTCCAAACTGGATGAAAGAGCCAGGAGGAAACTGGTCAGAGAGACTACCAAGAGGCCTACAGTAACTCTGAAGCAGTTGCAGGAATTCAGGACAAAGAGTGGTCATTGTGTGCATGTAAAAACAATATCACAAATTCTCCACAAATGTCACTTGTATGGGAGGGTTGCAAGAAAAAAGCCACTCCTCAAGATAGGCTACATGCAGTCATGACTGAGCTTTGCCAAAACACACCTTGAAGGTTCCAGGGCCATGTGGAAATAGGTGTTATGGTCAGATGGGACTAAAATGGAATTGTATGGCCTCAACGCCAAGCGATGTGTCTGGCGAAAATCCAGTACAGCTCACCATCTATATAACACCATTCCTACAGTAAAGCATGAAGGTGGTAATATCATGTTATGGGGTTGTTTCTCTGCAGCTGGGACTGGAGCATTTATCAGGATAGAAGGCAAAATGTATGGGGCAAAATACTGTAAAATCCTTGAGGAAAACCTGCTACTCTCTGCCAGAAAGTTGTAAATGGAAGAAGGTTTACCTTCCAACATGGCAATGACCAAAAGCACACAGCAAAACTGACCACACAGTGGTTGAAGGAGAAAAAGGTAAATGTCCTTGAATGGCCTAGTCAGAGCCCAGACTTAAACCCCATTGAAAATCTGTGGAATGACTTGAAGACAGCAGTCCACAAATGGTCACCATCAAATTTAACTAAACTTGAGTAGTTCTGCAAAGAAAAGTGGTCAAATATTGCAACGTCTAGATTTGCAAAGTTAGTAGAGACATTGTAGTAAGGAGGTAAAAGGATACAATTAATGTGCACTTGTGAAGTTAAAGCATTAATGATTAATATATTTCCTCTTCTTCCCTGTTGCACTAGTCTGGGTTGAGAACGGAGAAATGCTTAATAAATGCATATAGAGGATTGATAGTATAGACGTGTTTCCCATCTAACTATCTGACCTCATAATGATAATTTATCTGTGTGTGTAAACAGCTACGGAATGAAATACTAGAGCGACTGAAATACTAAAACTTAATCGCTACCCGCGATCCTCAGAAAACAGTGCATAGGCTACCTAGCTTGAACCTGTGCATGATAAGGGCTGAAAACTTAAGAGCAGGCCACAGCTAGATACCTTACGTTTCCCTTTAATGTCTCCACCGCATATGTTTTGGGAAATGATTTAGAAAGTCAGACGGACAGAACTTAGTAAAGAGAATAATATTTAATTCCAGATAAAGGGCATCGAAGTACACGCTTTAACCGGACACAGAATTATACAATACAATACCAAGGATTACATGACGTCTACACTTCTAAACTATTATCTACGATCTAAGCATATCTTATATGGTTCAGTCTATTTCTCAACATTTATTCACACATTTTGCTATGGCACGCACTAACGTGTGCCAGGACAGTCGTTTTAAGAAATCTCATCTCTTTTACTAACAACACCGCAATTTAACCTTCTCGAACCAGGTGATCCCCCAAACTCCTCCCCCGTTGCATACCAAATGGTGATCACTTCCTTGGCGGTGATAGAACAAACAGGCTAGGCACCCCCACATTACATAATTAAATTATGCACAGTCACGCTGGTGCCAGCCTTGGTATCAACAATAAAACAGTGTTAAAACATTTGAATATCTTCCAGAGGGGGAGACTAGCATTTGTCTTCTCATAGAAACCCAGTGGAGACAACATAAGACCTGTACAACCTTTTACAAGTAATAATACCAAACTCCCTTTATGGGTGGATCAAAACCAAAATCACATATTTACAGGCTTAAATGTATGACATAGATTAGGGTTTGCCCCCTTTCCATGAATCTTAATTCATCCCAGGAAATCCTTTGTTAGAATGAGGAGTGATGGGAAGCCAGCTGTTGAAGGAGTCATTATTTAGTCCTATAAACATTAATTTCCCACTACAGAATCGCCCGTTTCGTCGCCAGGTCTGCCGAGAGAGGAAGACCGTCACAATGTACTGGAAATCATTGTGGGATTGTTGAGATGTTTAATAAGGACCAGAAATAACAGCATTGTGCAATGTTTATAGTCACACTGATGAGGCTGGTGCTAGATGTTATCCCAACAGGTGTAGTTACGGATGGTGGCCAGGTGGAGGCGCTGGTCAGGACCTTTGCTGGTGGTAGTTGGTGTCCTTTGGCGGTGTGTTTCACCTCTACTACAGCTTCTGTAGGCGACCATGTGCTTCCCAGCTAGAATGTCTCCCCCCGCAAGGGTGCAATGACAGGTTCCATGAGTAGAGTGGGGTTAGCAGGAAATGATTGAGTTCAATGAAAGAGTTCATTTAAAAAATACACCACTCACTTTTAAACATTTTGATAGCAGTTAGCATGGACATGTGATGAATGTAACATTATGTAACATTGTTAGCCTTGTACCAATAAAGTTAATTGATTTTTAAGGTATTACATGTGTACAACAATATTTTGTATTTACCAACATGAGAGTCTCATTCAAAAAACCAGCCAATGAAGTGATCCCATAAAATTACCTGGTCCTTAATGACCAGGCCTATAAGATGAACGGTGGGACATTTGGGGAAGCCCCTGCTCGGGAAAGACAAAAGAAAAAATTACATAAAAAGGTACAGTTACACATTTTCCTGGAATATACAATCAATCACAGTGGACAACCATTCTTCATGGTAAATTCTGTATATTGTCACCCTTGAACCAATTCTAGTTTTAAGGGAAGCAATAATATTAAAGACTGCATGGCATGGTGAGATCCAAAACCTCTTGCAGTGAACACCGTCTGTGCATACATTCTATAATCCAAAAATTGTGTTCTGTTGTGCGTGTCAGACTAAAAACCATTTTTTTTACATTTAAACAGGGTTTCCCGCAACTGTCCTGACTGATAAGAGGATGTCATTTGTATGTGTTAGAGGCTGGGAACCCGTAGCCCCTTGGAATAGTCAGTCTGAGCCGCGCAACATTAATGTTAATTAATCTATAGTTGTTATAAAATGAGTTATCAGCCCCTAAGAGGCCAGTAACATCTGAATTTAGGCCACGCCTTGTGAGTGAGTGGCTCGGACAGCTAGTCTGTCCTGGTGATCTGAAGTTAGGTTTTCAGTGTGTGTCTCTAAGCCCAGAGTTTGTTCTGTCATCACTACTACAATGAGCCTTCAATGCTGACAGGACGTTGGAGTGGTTGTAAGACACATGGACCATAACTAAATATGCATTAATGTAATGGGGTCATGTTAATGTCTCTATTAACAAGACCCCTGTTAGGGACAAAATATGTTTTTGTCACTGTGTTGCTCTGTGGTACTCGCATGTAGTGAGGTTAAAATACCTATAGTGTGGATCATCTTTCTGTGTATCCAGTGTGTGGTTTAGAGTCACACAACCCAACACAGTACATACATGCCCTGTGTTCTGCCCAGATGGAAACATCTGGGTCTGAAAAGTCACCTGTAGAGACAGTTAGTTTGTGCAAAGCAATGACAAAGTCATGATTTGTTCTATTGTGTGGAGCAACCAACATGTTTGTAGCATGTTGGTGGCAACCATCAGAACTGTTGTGTTGTAACACATTTGAGTAATGCCACTATTAGCAATAATGGAATAGAGATTGTTAAATGAGTGTGTCTGGGTAAACCAGTGTTGGAACCCGAAATGTTAGATGTGTGTGAGTGGATGCTGGGAATAGCATCCATTTTGTGTGTATTGGACAAACCATCCCTTGACTATGCTTGGCTGGGAGATAAGTGGATCCTCAATTTCCCAGCCAGCATCTTGTGTGTGTGACCCCCCGTTACCGGCTAGGTGTCCACGATGGCCAATTGCCAAATCTGGTGTGGGCCGTTTCACAAAACCATACGGGCAGCTACACCGTCGGACCTCGAAAGGGCACCACACCTCAGCTCCTCTCCTTAAACAGTGTGAAATACATGTAACAGAAACAGGACAGACACATACACAGGACAACATTTAGTGAACATAAATCCTAGTTTCCATTTATGTTAAGAGATGATTGGACAACATCCCAACAATTTTCTCGTTTCAAAACAAAATTCTCCAATCTGAATTTTCCATTTTGTAAGCATTCAAAATTGAGCCGGTTGATCAGTCCGACTCGACTCGAAAACCCATCATGGTTAAGCAATTTTTGAGGGAGAGCAGGACCTAATTGGAATTTCTCCAAGTTAGGTAATATTCTCAATTTTTCTCTCTTTAAATAGCTCCGCCTGTTATCATAGATAACAGTGGAGACTTTTGTAGCCGGGCTACAGCTGGGAAAGATAAGACAATTCATTCTGCTGTGAAAATGTTACATGTGCTGATTTATTCCAGGTCAGGTTGGGGGGGATTCCCCCCAGTAGAACCTGGCAACCATGTGCAGACCCTTCTGTACCCCCGCATTCGTGGGGCCTGTCATACTCGGCAGCATGTTACAGGCATAAGGCATGTTAATGATACATTTTTATCATGGGCTACTGTAGTGAGCCCAGAGATTTGCTATCACCTAGAACACTCACAGGTATTTCTGTAACCAATGAATCCTGCTGCAAATTAGCCTACAGTTTGATCATCAGAGACTCATACCTCCATGAGTAGTACTCTGAAAACCTCTGGTTGGAGCAGTGTGCTCCTGTAACAGTTGACACCTTTGAAAGCAGACACCCCATGCTAATAGCCTCAACTCCTATCCATCTGCTTCTCAGAGCAGTGGTTCTGAGTGCATAACAGGAGATCTCATACCACTATTTCCTATAGTGTGCGAAAGTTTTTGTGGGGTCTGATATCCCACAACCTGTGTAAGTTGCCCGTTATATTGTTGAAACAATTGTCTTATTTGGTCTAGCAGCCAGTTCACTGCAAAAAATACCCTTCTTGAAACAAGCTAAATAGTCTTAAATCTGGCCAAATTGTCCTGTATCAAGCAAATAAATCTGCCAATGGGGTAAGCATTTTTTCCTTGCCAAGAATTCTTGAAATTAGCAAAAAATTCTTGACACTGAGAAGCACAGATTTATCTTAAAACTAGATAAAATGCTTAAAGCTAACCAAGTTTAGCTAGATACAAGCACTTGAAATTGTTATTTTAGATATAAATCCTTAAAATTAGTTTTTTTAGTGAATTGTTCTTATTTTGAGAGTTTTTTTCTTATAATAAAACTCCTAAATTAGTACAAAAATCGTAAAATTAGATGAAATTTCTTGAAAAAGACCAAGCAATATAAGTTATTTTGTCTTAAAATAAGTAGCATGAAGCATTCTCACTTTGAGGGTCTTTATTAAACAAAAGCATGATATTATTCCAGAGCATATCAGAAAATACACCTCTGATTTCAAAATAAATGCAGAAACAAGTTTAATTTTCCACTAAAGAAATGCACACTGTTCCTTACTGCCAATACACCAAAAATGTAGAACAAAAGAAAACACATCCTCCAGTATAATTAGTCTTAACAGTAACAATGCACATACCATCTCTCCATTTCAAATGACATCTCAATTTCAGTGATGCTCAGTAATTAAATGTGAGCTACATGTTTCAACAAACACCATATGAGAATTATCTACTTTCTCAATGAACGCTTGCCATTCAGACATGGCTTTCTTATACGAATAGGTTACATCGCACATCTCATCTCCCAGCACCTTGGTTTGCAACACACAAAAGTGTGGCAATAGACTTAGGATACAGTAGGTCAAGTGAAGGCCATGAGACAGAGGCCCCTCATAATACAAGTCTTGGGAAAGTGCACATCAGTGTAGGAAGGCATTGCAATATTCTGAGGGGGAGATAACAAAATAATCAATGTAGACTATTAGGAAACAGCTGAAAACAAGTAACATGCTTCATTCAGTTTTGTAGTAATGTTTCACATATCACAGTTTGAACCATCATGCCTTTCATACCCATGAGAATCAAGAGTATAAAATCATTTTGGCTTCTTAAAAAAGATGTGATGAATGTCACAATGAACAATTGTTTGCTTGATTTTGAATAGCTTTTTTAAGGGTTGAAGTTATTGTAGACCCTTTGGTGTATGAAAGCCATGGTCATTCAAATATATTAATAGAGTGGAAAGCTTTAAATGTCACTGCATAAAATACTCACCTTAAGAACATGGCCTTATTGCTCGAGCCCAGCTTCTTTGGTGGTGCAGTGCCAGATGGGATGAGCAATGGCTATGCTGGGAAAACCACTGGTTTGAAAGAATCCCCGCAAAATGTTCATGTTAAACTCTAATGCTGTCTAAAATGATAAAGTTTGGAATTTTTAAATTAAATGTTAGTGTACTTGTGAACTTACCTCTAAAGTTCTTGGAGGCTTCATAGCTTGCTACATCACACCATAACACTGAACCTTAAGAGTAGAAGGGTGAGGGTGCTCTCTGTTCCTAGTCGTTGCCGCTCCCATCCTGGGATGGATAATTTAAAAACTTTTGAAGTGCTGGGCTCATCCTGCATGGCACGGTGACATCTTCCAACTGCTGATGAACCTTGGATTTTAATATGCTCAGTCTCCCCCCCCCTGAAATGCAGATGTAAACATTTAAAAAAGAGGACACACAAATGGATATGTAATTATCATTAAGTTTTTTTTATATGTACAGTCTTTTGGCTGAGACTTTGTATTTATGCTCTTGTATTTTGTTTCATTCAATGTTTATACATTTTTGAATGAGCATCAATTAAACTATTTTGGTACAGTATGAAATAATTGTGTGCATCTAATATGTTTCTGTCTTAAAGTTCAGCACATGGTCAAAACTGTTTTGAACTGGGACGACTGGACACCACAGATTTAATAAATATTTTCAGTGGTTTAACTTTTAGGTTCACTTGTAGTCAGTGTTGGATAAGGTACTTTTTAAAAGTAACTTACATTTCTTAAAAGTAACTTACCCAACTCTGCTTGTAGCTAGCTAAAGGTTAAACACAGCTAAATAGCTGTTTGCCCTTGCTAGCAAATGTTTGAGATTGTGTTAATGGAAGGCAGTAATGTTCCTATCTGGCTAGCTAACTAGCTAGGTAAGTTAGCTAACGGCTAAAGTTACAGACCGCTAATTTAACCATGGAAAAATATAATTGAAACAGGCATTATAAATAAAATAGTTTATTTACTTAATAACACTTTAATATAAATTGTTACTTACCACTGAAGTTAGAAATTGCAACTTCGCAGAGTCCACCCATTACTGGAATGTTCGTCAGACTGATGAAAAATACTGGGGCAAATCTTCTTCTTTTTCTGTGGGTTATTGGCGGATCGCAACCAAGTTGTGGTGCATCTACCGCCACCAACTGTACCGGTCACGGCCCACCCAAGTCAACACAACCCACCACCCCCATGACCCTAGAAATTGAAACATAGCCCACTACCCCCCCACTCCACTACCTACCCTCCCCCTTCCCCTTCCCTTTCATCAGCTTGTGAACCATCTCCCCCGTGACGTCAGTAATACCCATAAACTCCCTAGCAGCACCCACCACAACATCAATCCTAGCATTCCTTCCCTTAACCTGACTACACACATTCACCACAC
>JACXGM010020460.1:0-17793 GCA_016801145.1 Umbra pygmaea | reverse complement strand
AAGTACCCCCTGACCAGCGCCAAGTACCCCCTGACCAGCGCCAAGTACCCCCTGACCAGCGCCAAGTACCCCCTGACCAGCGCCAAGTACCCCCTGACCAGCGCCAAGTACCCCCAGACCAGTGCCAAGTACCCCCTGACCAGTGCAAAACATTTCTGTTAAAAGAAAAAGGTACAATACAGCGCCGGCAGTGATAGATTCACTAAACAACAACCTTTTTTAAACAAAAACATTCACATGTTTAGAATCCATCACTTAATTCATTCATTTTTATAGTATAATTTTTTTTAGGAATTATGCATAAAAAAAATTAATTAGGATTTCAGCTAATATTTCATGTTCCCCTTGCAGTACTCCAATGTACCCCTAGGGGTACACGTACCCCCATTTGAGAAACACTGTGTCAGAGTACAGTGTATTCTCTCCCTGGGGCAGGGTTTTCCAAACCTTGCCATTGGCACTGAATTCAATTAATGAATCAAGGGCACCCATTTAGAGTACAGTATTGGATATTCACCCAGGGGTTTATAACACAAACATTTAGAATACGGTATCTGGGGAGGCCCAACGAGATGTTTAAGACACACTGACCAAGAGCTCCTTCATAGGTAGGCATTTTCATATAGAGATATAAATTGTAACTTTTTTTATTTTGGTCTTTGTACTTTGTTTTAAAGTATAAGTTTTTGTTGTAAAACAATAGCCTTTTATTTGCCAAAGTCACTGCAAGCCTTATTTGCATGAACAGTTGTATTATGTTTTTGTGTGTTTTTTAGATTGGTTATATAAACTATAAGACCAAAAGTATGTGGACACAACTACTAATTTTGGAGTAGGGATTATGGTCTGGAGCTATTTTTCAGGGTCTGGGCTAGGCTCCTATGTTCCAGTGAAGGGTCTTCTTAATGCTATAGGATGCAAAGACATTTAGCCTTCCCTGAAACCTGGCGGCCTTTGTAGCCGCATTCCATATTAAGGCCCATGGTTTTGGAATTGGATGTCCAACAGGCTCATATGGCTGTGATGGTCAAGTGTCCAAATACTTTTGGCCATATAGTGTATGTACACGCACCGGTCACTTCATTAGGTACAACTTGTCAACTGCTTGTTAACACAAATTTCCAGTCAGCATATCACTGCATTTATGCATGTGTGGTCAGGATGATCTGCTGAAATTCAAACCAAGCATCAGAATGGGGAAGAAAGGTGATTTAAGTGACTTTGAACATGGCATGGTTGTTGGTGCCAGATGGGCTGATTTGAATATATTTTAGAAAATGCTGATCTACCACACCGGGTGCCACTCCTGTCAGCTAAGAAATTAAAACCAAGTCCAAGAGGATAACGCTCTGTCACAAAGTTCACATCATCTCAAACTAATTTCATGAACACTGTTCACTGTACAGCAGTTCATTATACTCAAATGGGCTCCACAGTTACCAGATCTCAAAACAATCGATCACATTTGGGATGTGGCGGAATGGGAGATATGCATCATGGATGTGCAGCCAGCAAATCTGCAGCAACTGTGTGATGGAATAATGTCAATATGGACTTAAGTCTTTAAGGAATGTTTCCAGCAACTTGTTGAATCTATGCCACAAAAGAATCAATGCAATTAATAAGGGGGTCCAACCCAGTACTAACAAGGTGTACCTAATGAAGTGGCCGGTGAGTGTATATGATAACGTCTGTTATTGACTGGTGTTGCCAATTACCTGTTTTCCATTTAATGTAAGAAAGAAAAGCTTTTTTTTTTGCTGTGTTCTTGCAAGCACCCCATTTCAGATATTTATCTTTAGTTATTGCATGCTTATTTCAAGGTCTGTTAATTTGTAGGTTTTTGCAGTTCAATCAAGTGGATGGCTGATTTAGACTTCAGCCTATTGCGATCAGTCAAGTTGTTGCTCATGTATTTGTCAAAAAAGATTCAAGAATACTAATCGTCATTCATTTCAATTGTACATTATAAATGACATTCTCAAACCCAAAACAGTCAAATGAAATACAGAAGACAGTTATGTTGAACTTTCCAGTGACTTAATCTCTACATTTGAACATTTATATTTACTCTACATTTATTTGGTCAGGGATACTTAAATGATTTTACTAGTGTACATGCATACCTATACATTTTTGTACATGGGAGTTTAATAATATGCAGACATGTTATTGGTGCATGCTTTTTTACAATACAAAGGGCTTTTACTAGTGGAATATGAGCTACCGGTATTTTTGCAGAGGGGCCATTTGGCCACCTCTAATTGCCTGATCAAGGTAAAGTTTACATTATCTACCGTACTGTTTTAAAATTAACCTTACTAGTTTACGCCCTTAATGTGCCATTGTGATAACTCCTAATTTGTCTGGATTAAACCTCATATTTACATATCCCAGATACCCGGGTAGTTGCTGTCAGCCATGTTTCTTCACAGCCAAAAGCTTTTCCATTGTGATGTTGCATTGGCCTTCCATAGTTGCTGTCTTTTAATGTGCATCTATTGCTACTTTGCTATCAGTGTATTTGCAATTGGTGTAACACTGATTCTGATAACCCCTGATGCTCACTGCTCTGTCAGTGAATACATTCTGAACATTGTGAGCCTGTCTAGTTTGCTGTTACTGTGGTGTCTTTGACTGCAGATTCTTAAACATCTGAGATGTCAGCCTGATGCACTTTACACTAAAGCTCAGCAGGTTGTTACTCCACTGTGACACATCAGTTCATGATTTACTTTTATTTACTTCTCATTAAGACATGTTCTCTCTGAGACTGAGAGTTTTATAATGAGACTACTCATTAGTTTCAATCAGAGTTGGGAATTTACCTGAGTAAAAGTACTTTTCTGAGTTACTCTTGAGTTCAAAGGTTTTGGGAAGTCCCTACTTAAGACCAAAATGATCAGGTAAAGGGAGTTCATATCTTAACAGTGACCTTTATAACAAATAGAAAGAGTAAAGAAAATATCTATCATTGTGTTTGGTAAGATATTAACTCCCTTTGCCTGATCATTTTGGTCTTAAGTAGGGACTTCCCAAAACGTGTGAACTCAGAGGTACTCAGAGGAGTACTTTTACCAACCTCTGGTTTACATTATTCTGCTAAATATATAATTTACCCTTATAACAGAAGCATACAGATGATCGTTTTTTGCATCACTTCATCACTGCTGTTACTATATATTACATGTTACATATGTCTCCTGAAAAGTTCTGTATTTTGTATGCTTGCTGTCTATTTTACATATTATTAATTGACTATGGGGAAAATGTAAATGATGCTGATGCTAGATCCAATTTAAACAAAGTGTCATTAATTCTGTTCCATTTTACTATGTGTTTTGTAGCTTTCGAGAAACTTTCATCAATATGCTTTATGGAACAAGGATACACTCAAATAAATATGGGAATAATAACTAGTAATCTATAAAGACTGATTTTATAGATTATAGAAGACAAAAAAATTGAAGAGCATAATTTTATATTTTTGTCATTTAGCAAATGACCTTAAGTACTTGGACATCCCCTGCAGAAACATATGGTAAGTACCTTGCTCAAGGACACAAAATTAGGCATACTTTAACTGGCATCCTTCCAACTACAAGTCTGACTCCCTAACCACTGATGCGTCACAGTGGAAAATCCTTTTGAAATTAGTCACTCTGTTGAATTCCCTAGGGCATAAAGTTGTAAAATGTTTTCATAGCAACACAGATAGAATCTCAAATTAATTGTTCCATGGTACACGTACAAATCTGCAGTATTTTGGTATTGGTCTAATTGAATACCAGGTCCAGCATTCATAGCAAAAAAAGTGAAAAGTGACTGTCTAGAAAAATACACAACCTGCTCTTTTCACTGTTTGCTTATCTTTAAATTACATCTGTACACTGAAATTCTGTACATTTGATTAATGTTTATTTTGTTAATTGTTTGCCAGCAATCAATAAGAATCTTGTATTTAAAATAAATCCAATGAATTAGCATGATTTCACAAATGTCTTATATTTAAAGAACATATTTTGAATTAAATTACTCCTTTATATTAAAGTAACCTGTTAAAACAGTATTCAAAGTGTGTTACTTGAATTTGAATATGTGTTATTTCCACCCCTCATTTTGTTGGGAGTTTCTGCCGATTCAACATGACAGTTTCACCAACATGTTGTTTATCAGGGGAAATGTGCCAACCCACATTTGTGTATCCTTTTTCCATAGAAACGTGAAATGTTATTGCCGGATTTTAGTGCACACCTGAAAACGATCCACACACAGCATAATTCACAATGCATATTCACGGTCTATTCGACAGTTGTAAAATAAAGGTGGTATGTGAAATATTTGTGTATTTATTACAAGATAAGTGGATAGTGAATTCAATTTGTGCATACATTTTGTCATATGTATCAGTTTGTGCATGTGTGGGTTATTGCCTGTGCATATGAAATCATGATGCACATTTGTGGATTTTGGGCTGTGAATAAAAACATACAATGCCACTACCTCCATACAGCTCCCTCAGTATTGGGTTGTTCCTATTTACAGTCTATGGGTTGCTCACATCTTTTTCCTAAAGCCAATTTAGACGTAGCCACGCCTGTTTTGGGCTAGGGGCGTATTTGAGCCTCAAAACTGTCATTGGTCAACACCAAGAGAGCGGTAATTGGATATATTCCGAGACCCTCAGAGAACACAACACAATGTCAGCAATAGTCCAATGTTTGCTTATTATTTAATTTTGCCCTCCACACATTTGGAAAATAAAAACTTGACCCCATTCAAAATACTATGGAAAAAGTAGAGAGCCCAGTCATGGGAAATATATTTTATTGTCGAATGGTTGGATCATGATAAAACCTCCAAGAAGTGTGAAATTACTTTTCATTATCAAAATAGGATTGACAAAAAAAAGTCAAATATTTCTGTGGTCTAGTGGTAATGTTTTGTTTTTGTCAAGGTATAATGGCATTTTTCTGCACGAGACCCTGGTTCGTTTCCACCCTGTTATCTTTTCGTTTGGCTCCCTAAGCAATAATTATCCACTCTGCCATTATTAGCTGTCACTTAACTACTAATCACTCTGTTCTTCTATAATTAACCAAATTCTACATAATTAATCAACCCAACAATATTTTCCACAATGTTACAAATGTCACTAATAAAGAGTGAACAATAAAGGGGCCAAAATATAACCCTGTGGAGCTCCTTTGTGTAGTATATTCTGATGTAAACCCCTCAGTTACAATAGCCTGGATTCTTTTGTTAGGTAATTTGTAACACAAAGGCAAGTTTTATTCTGGAGGAGGGGTCGATTGTGTCGAAGGCCTTTGACAGATCTACAAACAATGTAGCACAGCTCAATCTCTCATCCAGTTCCTTGACATTATACTTCACCACCAATTTCATTCAACCCAAATTGATATATGTTCAGAATGCAATTGTCTGACAAAAGAGTACACAGTTGTGTTTTCTAAGGATTCTAGAATTTTAGCCAAACATGACAATTTGAAAATAGGGCGATAATAAATAAGTTGCAATCAAAATTATTCAACCCCCATTTCAAATCAGTTTTATAGTAAAAATGTACAGACTTTCAACTTTTGCAATGAACAAATCAGACAAAAGCAATGGAAATATCTCAACAAATGCTTCAAGTGGTTTCCCCAAATTCACCTGCAAATGCAACTGATAATGCATTATCAGTCTCAAAATGTATCCTCAAAATTCTCCAAATGCATTATCAGTCTCCAGTCTTAAAAATATTCAACCCCTTCATGGCAAGCATCTTTAGTACATAGTAGAGCACCCTTTTGCTGTTATGACCTGCTGGAATGAGATGCATAACCAGCCACTAGTTCAGTAATATTATTGGGTTTGCATGCTGCAACCGCCTTCTTCAAATCTCACCAGAGATTTTTTATAGAGTTCAGGTCAGGTGACTTTGATGGTCACTAACATTTTCCAGGACCTCTTCTGCAACCAAGCCTTGGTGGAATTTGAGGTATGCTTTGGATCATTGTCCTGTTGGAAGGTCCAATGAAGCCCAAGCTTCAGCTTCCTCACAGATGGCATGTCATTTTCTCCTAGGATTTCCTGATACTTCAGTGAATTCATATTGCCTTTCACAGACTGCAGGTTTCCTGTGCTAGATTATGCATAGCAGCCCCAGAGCATCACCGAGCCACCACCATGCTTCAATGTGGGTAGGTTGTTCTTTCAGCTTATGCTTCATTTTTCTTCCCCCAGACATACCATTTATTCATTGTGCTGAAAAGTTCCAGTTTTGTTTCATTGCTCTACAGAACTGTATTCTAAAACCTCTGTAGCTTCCTTATATGATTTTGAGCATATTGGAGCTGGATTTTCTTGTGCTTTTGGGTCAGTAGTGGTGTATGTCTTGGAGTTCTGGAAATCTTCTGCATGTGGTACGCACCTTACTGAAACCTCAGTGCCTGTTGACACTAATTCTTACTGCATGTCTTTTCCAGTCACTCAAGGGTTTTTCACAACCTGCCTTCTCAGAAATCTGGTTGCAGCCATTGATAGCTACTGTGTCCAGGTAGTGTAACCACCGTTCCCATCACTTTGAACTTGCAAACTGTGCTTCCAACAGTTTCTCTGGGAACACTCATGAGTGCCTTCGCTATCTTTTTGTATCCTGTTCCATGTTTTGATTGCAACTGTAATTTATTGTTTTATTTATGATTAACAATGAACGTCTGACTTATTTTTCATTGAGTCATTGTTGATGATGCAAAGTCGACCCTTCATTAACAAACACCATATAACTAAATTAAGATACAATCATGAGTCATTAGCAAACTATTAGTGAAACATTAAACAGTTGGTTACTTTAAAACTAACCTTCATCTGGGTAATCACAGGGATGTGTGAATATTTGCTCTGTTAACTTGTTGCATATGTCTGACTTAATGCATGACTCGTTAGGCAGAGAAAAGCTGTTGCTATCTAACATTGTCTTAAACAACTGTACTCAAACAACTGTAGTCAGTGTACTGGTGAAACGATAGATCAAATAGGCAGATGGATGGTTTGCAAAGTGATTTCATGCTCCCTTGTAAAAAAATTGTAAAATATTTTTTGCATTTTTTAAATATGAAAATACAGTAGTTTATTTTGATATATGGTGTGGCTGCTGTATTTTGTAGTTTAATTTGATACACTTACAATTAAGGTATTTAGTATCTTTTTTTAAAATAAATTATGTATCTTTGCCCATCCCTGATTAGTAACTTTAACTAAACAATTACAGAGACTTCTGTCTCGTTTTAACTTTGCTGTTTTACAACAGGTCCCAGCTTAAATGGCTGTCAAATTGCTTCATAGTCTAATTTACAGAGTCTGTCTGTATATCCTCAGAATCACTGATTGTAAATATACGGGAACTTTTATACAGTGTACTGTGTCTTTAAATGTATAGCTGTCAAATGTTTTGCCTGAAAAATTATGGTCAACACTTAATTATTGTGTTAATTATTGTGTAAAATTTGCAGACATACCATACCTTCTACTTGCAAAATATAATGAATAAATCGTATTAGTTTGTATAATTTCAATATTAAATATTTTGTAATTTTGTCTTTTTAGGTTTTTGTTAAAATGTGATGTTCTAATATTGTTACAGATAGATTTCAGCTGGTAGCAGTTTAATTAAGTAATTAATACGCAACACCGTATGTGTTCACTCAAGTTATTCGTTTTTATTGTTTTCAGGCAAGTGCAATTTACTCGGGTCCTATTTAGCCTGCTGTTTGGAAAACTTCACTAGCTAGTTAAATTTGTCTCGAGTTAGTGGTCCTCCTTTTCTTTCCCGCTAACGAAAGTGTTACATTTAAGATTTAGCTAGCTACTTATTTTACTGAAGGTAAGAGGAATATTCCCCTTCTAAACATGCTTGTTAATGTCAGTGTAACTAAGTTTTCCTATTTTTGGTTGGGGGGTTTCGAGCTATCTAGCTAGCTCCATCTTTAGCGAGCTAGCTAGTTAGATTGTTTATTACAGTTATTGGCCACCTAACGATGCCAGCTAGCTACTGGTTAGCTAATATTGGCTAAACAGAGGACTGAAACATCTTCCAGCTAATATTTAACGTTACCCACTAATGTCCCCAGGTTTTAAGAAAGAAGGAAATATGCTTGTTCGCAAATAAAGGTTTAGAAACATCAGAGCTGTGCTATAGTTTAGGTAGCTAACGAGTAAACCTAGCTTCTCTAGTGAAAGCTGTGCAAAAATCTGCTTTGATGCTTTTCTAAAAAACTACATACAACTAAAATTTACTGCGCATCAGATCTGTTCAATTTTGAGTTCACAATAGCTAAATAATTATTTAAGCATTTCTCTATACATGTTTTCTTTTAATGAAAACAATCCACATATATAGCGTTAAAATACATCTCCAGAGTAAACAATTATCAGTTACAGTATTTAACTAGTTAGTTGTCTGTTTTTTAATCTTCCGTAGATGAAACTAAACATCAACAGATGTTGTGAAATCTTTTGTTATTGGTTGTTTAGCAACTACTGTACATGCTAAGTGTAGGACAAAATATGGAGTAGACTGACGTTGAAACGATGGCCAAATATTTTCGACCAATGAACACCTGTGTACGTAGCTAGATAGTTTTATTTGTTACATAGCCTGCGAACTTTGGCTTTCTTAGTAAAGATGGCGTTTAGTGTCTGGAAAGATTTCAGTAGCCTTTCCTTATGCTAAGGGGCCGCCTTACCACCAGTGTTTTCTGTTACATCTCATGACACATGGGACCAATATTTTTAAAATGTTACGTAATACTATAGTTGTGTTCAGTAGGTCATTTTTTAATATACACTTATTATTAAAAGTAAAAAAATATAATTTTCATATTTTAGATGTGATTTTAACTTCTTTTAAATATTTCTTTTAGTGAGAAGTAACAAGTCATGTCTGGCATAGCCTTAAGTCGTCTTGCACAAGAAAGGAAGGCTTGGCGAAAAGACCATCCTTTTGTGAGTATGAAAGGACTTGTTGAGTTGGTGCATTTAGGCCAGTCTGGTTTTATTATTATTATTATTATTATTATTATTATTATTATTATTTAAAGTTTGAAATGTTAGAGCCGTTCTTTTTCTGCTGTTTTTGATTTGATCATCCTGGGATTGTTTTGTTTCCAAGACCGTAGGAAAAGCATTGTGGTGTATTCAAATCTTTAAGAGGAAAATGTCAATCAAAATGAACTTCATTTTGCATCTGAATGAAACAACTTTCTAGATTTACATTTCCAACTGCTGGAGTGCAGTTTAAAATGTGGCATCAGATTGCTTTTCTAACCAAATTCTTACACTGCCAAGCAGTGATCTAAAGCAATAATAAATACTAGTGATCCCAAGATGGGGAATAATACACACTAGTGATGTGCGGTAAACTTGAACTGAGAGTACTGCAGTACCAACATTTCAAAATGGTATTATACTATAATTTGACTTATTTCGATACTCAATTAAAATCATTGAGTTAAATGTCTCTTGATTTTCCTTTAAAAGGTATCACATGCCATTTTCCACTAGGGCTGCACGATATTGGAAAGAAATTACGTTGTAATATTTTTTTTTCCAACGATATTTATTGCGATATTGCAAGCCATCAATGTAGGCTACAGTCAATAACCATTTCATGAGATATAGTTTCACTAAAACAAGCTTCATTACAAGTGACAAGAAGGTCACTTTTTTTATATTTTATTCCAAAAGTAGAGCAGATCACTGTGAACAGAAGCAGTACACAGTTTTTAATAATACAGCAGCTTTACGTTAACCCCCTGATTGGTTATAAAATAACTGAAAATAAATGTTTTATAAAAGAACTTATCAGCATTATGGTTCAATCATTTGTTTTTACATCTTTCTTTTTGGGTACGAAACCATCTGTCGCTCATTTTTCGCTAGTACAGGACTGCCAGTGACGGAGAATGTAGGCTGTAAGCAGCGGCACAGCGAACCAATCACTGTGCAGGCATGCGGATTGTGCATGTCACCCCAGCAACAAACCATTCTACAAACTTGTATAAACTGTGTTACCCATGGTGCTACCTATACTGTCATTGGGTGCTACCATTCTTCACATCGCACGTGCACATTGCGATGGCGATGCTAAAACACAACATCGTTCAGCCCTAGAAAGGACCATTACCATGTCTTCCAAACCATATCCTCAACAATGACCTGTTTAAGCCTATTCAGTCTGGCTTCCATCCACTCCACAGTACAAAGACTGCACTTCTCAAAGTTGTAAATGACCTCCTCGTCTCTGTTCATGCTGGTGTCTCAACATCCTGATTCTCCTGCATCTGAATGCCGCCTTCGACACGATGAGCCATCAGATACTCCTCACCAGGCTCGGGGGTCTGGGTGTTGAGGGAACTGCACTTTCTTGGCTGCAAGCTTATCTCACAAACCGCACCCACTACAGTCTGCTGCCTCAGTGTTGATAAAGGTAACATTGCCACAAGGACCGGCTGCCATCATGTAGGTGATTGTCTCAAACACAGGTTAGTGTTGACGAGGACACAGCTGGAGATTACTCTGTCATGTTGATTGAGTTACAAGAACAGACTGGAAGCTTTAAAAGGAGGGTGGTGCTTAATCATTGTTCTTCCTCTGTCAACCATGGTTACCTGCAAGGAAATGCATGGCATCATTGCTTTGCACAACAAGGGCTTAACAAGCAAGGATATTGCTGCTAGTAACCTAAATCAACCATTTATCTGATCATCAAGAACTTTAAGGAGGGATGTTAAATTGTTGTGAAGAAGGCATCAGGGCGCCCAAGGAAGTCCAAGTACCAATACCATCTCTTAAATCAGCTGTGGGATCGGGGCACCACCAGTGCAGAGCTTGTTCAGGATTGGCAGCAGGCAGGTGTGAGTGCATCTGCATGCACAGTGAGGTTAATACTTTTGGAGGAAGGCATAGTGTCAAGAAGGGCAGCAAAAGCCACTTCTCTCCAGGAAAAAAAACATCAGGGACTGACTGATATTCTGCAAAAGGTAATTTTTTCTCTGAATCCCTTTTCCCTTTTTTGTGTGGGCCATTTGTAAAAAAAACATTGTCTTGAGAAGACAAGGTGAGCGCTGCCATCACTCCTGTGTCATGCCAACAGTAAAGCATCTTGAGATCATTCATGTGTGGAGTTGCTTCTCAGCCAAGGGAGTGGGCTCACTCACAATTTTGAGATGAGCCAGAACCAGCCTCTTGACACACTTCATGAAGATGTGGGCGAGAGCAACAGGGCAGCAGGCTTTTCGCAGCTGATTGTTTTGGTACCAAAACAATGGTTGCCGTCTTAAGTCGTTTTCACAATTATAGTTCAGTAAACTCTGTGCGATTCGGGGGTGAAGTTGCAACATTGTTTTAGTTTTCATTTGGTTTGGTTTGGTTTCGCTACTGCACTTTCTCAAACACACCAAACACTGTCAACACACGTCACGTGGCCGGGCTGTGGCCTAGCAATGGAACTACATTGAGAAGGGTCAAGGCAAACTCGCTGTTACTTCCTGGTCTCAGAACTAGGGTCAGAGTTGTTGGGAAAATGTTTGTCAATATGCAGTTTATTTTAACCCACTCTTAGTTGTTCTTGTCCATTTCCCTCTAAACCTTCCTTGTTTTGGATCTACGACTCCCTGGAAAGATGCGGGATGGTGAAGGGCACTCGCATGTCGCCAAGTCGGCCCATTTTTTTCTGCAATGCTCATCCATCACGGAAGTTTTTAGTCTGATCATGTGTGGGATGATACTCACAAACTATATTTCCGCAATTGAACTTGAATGCACCCAATCTGCACACAAGGAGTTGCTAGGGACCAACTAACCAGGGTGGGAAATGATGACCCCTACGCACATTTGTTTATTTTCCTGAGGAAAAAGCTTTATCTTTGTCCTTGAAAGATACATTAAAAACCAATGTGCCTCCTGAAAAAACTGCTGTAAAAAATGATACATAAACAAAGACAACCTTGGATCCAATCAGCCATGGGACATACAATGAGAGACACTCACCTAAAGGATTATTAGGAACCTCATACCAATACTGTGTTTGACCCCCTCTCGCCTTCAGAACTGCCTTAATTCTATGTGGCATTGATTCAACAAGGTGCTGAAAGCATTCTTTAGAAATGTTGGCCCATATTGATAGGATGGCATCTTGCAGTTGGAGATTTGTGGGACGCACATCCAGGGCATGAAGCTCCTGTTCACCACATCCCTAAGATGCTCTATTGGGTTGAGATCTGGTGACTGTGGGGGCCATTTTAGTACAGTGAACTCATTGTCATGTTCAAGAAACCAATTTGAAATGATTCGAGCTTTGTGACACGGTGCATTATCCTGCTGGAAGTAGCTGTCAGAGGATGGGTACATGGTGGCCATAAAGGGATGGACATGGTCAGAAATGTAGCCCATTTGTCTCAGGGTTGTGTGTGTTGTTGCTTCACAAATGCTTTGCTGCATACCTCGGTTGTAACAAGTGGTTATTTCAGTCAAAGTTGCCCTTCTATCAGCTTGAAGCAATCGGCCCATTCTCCTCTGACCTATAGCGTCAAGGCATTTTCGCCCAAAGGACTGCCGCATACTGGATGTTTTTCCCTTTTCACACCATTCTTTGTAAACCCTAGAAATGGTTGTGCGTGACAATCCCAGTAACTGAGCAGATCGTGAAATACTCAGACCAGCCCGTCTGGCACAAACAACCATGCCACGCTCAAAATTGCTTAAATCACCTTTCCACTCTGACATTCAGTTTGGAGTTCAGGAGATTGACTAGACCAGGACCACACCCCTGAATGCATTGAAGTAACTGCCATGTGATTTGGTTTAGTAGATCATTGCATTAAGGAGAAATTGAACGGGTGTTCCTAATAATTCTTTAGGTGAGTGTATTTTCATCATTATATACACCTCAGGGTTTATCGCAGCACAATTTAGTTTAGGCGGCGGCTGCCCAGACAAGACTGGCTCCCCGCCTTAGCTGCGTTTTCCCAAAAATAAGAGTTGTGTGAAATGCGATCGGGTGGTATATTAACGTCATTGCACTCTGTAGAGGAATAAACTGTGAACATCGACAGCATTGCACAAGCTAGCAAATCTTCCTGTCTGCTCTCGTGCTCTGTCAGCTAAACTGCCTTGCTGCTGTATAGACAGTCTGGTGTCACAAACTCAAAAGTAACTTTTAGCTGCTTCCTGCAGCTACTGTATCTATATAGAAAATGATTAACATACTGACAGTCAACTTAGCTAGGTTTTTGGTAGCCTGCTAAGTTAGCTAGCTATGTTAGTGTTGCACCCTTAATCTCTCAAATTCATATAATGTTTTCATTGTTGTGCAAACTTTTTTATAAAAGCCCTGTTTCAAATAGATGTATAAATGAGAGCTATCCAAGCTCTTGTCTAGCCAACTTACGTTCTCCGACTCAATCCAACATTGCATCCTTGTCACCTTTTTCACCCCTGTGAGTTTGCACCCCTGATTCACCTAATTGGAATATGTGGGCTTTTGTTGTTCTGCAGATGTGGTAGTTGCTGCTAGGGCAATAACTCTAAAAAGAAAAAAGCAGACCATCCTGCCTTATTCCTGAAGCAGCACGAAGGGTAAAGACTGGTTAGAATTTGGTATTCAAGGAAAAACAAGGACTTCCTGCGCAATGTAAAATGTGTTAAATATTTGCAATTGCCGTGAAATTATATAACCAAGATATTTGTATTAACTTCATTTATCTAATATCACACCCATTGTTAAAGTCTCTGAAATACCTGGGTTGTTGTCAGATACTTTGAGATTTTGTCTTGCCCATGTTTGTTAGGCAAACTTTGAAGCACCTTTTACAAACTGGAGCTGCAAGCTTTTGGGGTTCCCCCTTCTAATTAGTCATGAGATGAAGTACTTTCATTGCACCCTGCTCTGCCACAAGACCTTTATACATATACATTTATACGTTATATTTTTTGGTTGCAACACACATCCTGTTTATTCAGTGGCTGGTATTTATTTGCAAAACACACAAATGGTCAATAAACCATTGTTATATAAACCATTTTTTATATATACAAAATTAGTCTGGGCTCTGGCTGGGCCACTCAAGGACATGGGCCACTCAAGGACATTCACAGAGTTGTCCTGTAGCCACTCCTTTGTTATCTTGGCTGTGTGCTTATGGTCCTTGTCCTGTTAGACTGGGGCAAAAGTTCATCTTCTGAGGTCCAGAGCACTCTGGAGCAGGTTTTCAGCTAGGATGTCTCTGTACATTGCTGCATTCATCTTTCTCTCTATCCTGACTAGTCTCCATGTTCCTGCCGCTGAAGAACATGCCCACAGCATGATGCTGCCACCACCATGCTTCACTGTAGGGATGGTTTTGGCCAGGTGATAAGCAGTGCCTGTTTTCAGACATGATGCTGGCCATTCAAGCCATAGAGTTCAAGTTTTGTTTCATCAGACCAGAGAATTTTGTTTATCATGGTCTAAGTGTCCTTCAGGTGCATTTTGGCAAACTCCAGGTGGGCTCCCATTACCTTTTTTGCTGAGGAGTGGCTTCCGTCTGGCCACTACCATGCAGGCCTGATTGGTGGAGTGTGGCAGAGAGGGTTGTCTTCCTAGACGGTTCTCTCCACAGAGAAAAGCTGGAGCTCTGTCAGTGACGAACAGGTTTTTGGTCACCCCTGAATAAGGCCATTCTCCCCCGATTGCTCAGTTTGGCCGGATAGCCAGTTCTAGGAAGAGTCCTGGTGGTTCCAAACTTCTTCCATCTACAGATTATGTTGGACAATGCTTATTGTTCAATGCTGCAGATATTTCTTTGTACCCTTCCCCAGATATCTCGATACATTTCTGTCTCAGACTCAATTAGTTTGGTAAAGCACAAAAATTACTGCAGTACATGTGTCCTAGGATTGGGCAATATGAAAAAAATTATATTGTCAGGATAATTTGATTTTTTTTGGTGATTTTTCCAGATTTTCTTCCTTTCCCAAATAGTCCTGCACGATAAATCGTTATAAAATCGCAATCTCGATTCACCCCGTTTGCGATTTAATTTTGAAATGGCTTCGATTCTCAATTCTTTGTTGTAAAGACATGTTCAAGGGGTTCGGAGAGCCTGTATCAGGGCCATATTTGGTTCAATGTTTCATGTCACTATTTTTGGTAGCCTATTGTACTTAAATGGCCAGTATGTACTTTATTTTCTTTTTTCATTGAAACCTGTATGTTTACAGGCTTGTGGTGCTGTGCAATGTGCTATAGGTGCCAAAAAAGATGTACATTTGGTACTACCTATTAGATTTTTTGTCATGGTTAATGTGTGCACGTCTTGAAAAGAAAATTGTGGCAGAGAATTTTGACATCAATTATAAGGTAAAATTGTGATACATATTTTTCCCTGAATCATGCAGGCCTATTCCCAAGTCCCTCTAACTCTGCCTTGTCGGCAGCTCCGCAACTCCTTGTACAGATCTGTGGGATGATGAGGGGTATGCACGGGGTTCACCCAACCACATATTGCCCAAGCTGCCGATTTTAATTTCGCATTGTTCAGATAACATGGAAGCCTTTAGTTGGATCATGCATGGTAAAATTAAGTTTACTGACTTCTTTACAGATGCCCAATCTGAACACAAGGAGTCGCTGGAGAGCGACGTGGTAGGATAGATAATCTGATTTACGTAACCCAAATCAAGGGCAGCACTATGCCAATTTTGCAGTAGCACTATGCCTCCTTGTGCAGGAGGCCCAGGGAAAGTCAGAGAACCCTTGGTCATCATGACTATGCCAAGTAACAAAGAATAGGTCTATTCAGGCAACATTTTTCCATGTGCATATTTGGAGCACCTTGTCCTACCACAAGTCCTGTTGTATAGAGTTGTACTGTACAATTATTGAAATGCTGCCAAACCTAGCACTGTTATATTTAATGACATTAGTTTGCACAAAAAACTGCATCTGAATTGTATTCTTGCTAATAGTACTACATTTTTTATTTTTTTCTTAACTGTCATAAGTAACTTTCATCTTGTTGACATCTATGTACCTATTGCCAGGTGTCGTCTATGACCAAACACTGTAGTGCGTCCATCCATTCAAGTTTGTGGTTTAGCTATATACACTCAGATCCCAGGAGGCGAGTGAGTCCTTCAGTCCCTGGGTGATTGCTTCCCCTGTGTGATCTTTCAAAAATAGACTGACTGTATTAATCTGTTTTGCAGCTTCAAGGCCGCCTCAATCAAGTGCATGTTAAATTCATAAGGCTTTGTGTTGTTGCAGTGCAACACTGTTTTTAACGTGTCTGCAATCATGTCATGACACTTCAAGTATAGCTTTGGCAAAGCTATTTGTGAGAAGGACTTTAGCGATGGAAAAGTATACTTCATCAGGAGTCTGGACACATTTAATATTAGGAATTTTTCCATAATCAATTACAGCAAATATGGCTATGACATACGAGCTTGCTGCATCATTTGGAAAGGGACGATTTCTAACAAGAAAGCCTCTGATTGGCTGCTCTAAGGTTTGTAAAGATGCAGTCAAATCTGATTTGTTATTTGCCCTTGTTTTAATTCCTAAAAAGATCAAAAGTAGTATTCATTATAAAATACAATGAATTAGGGCTGCACAGTTACTCAAATTTGAATCACAATCACGATTTTTGCTTCCCACTATCAAATTTGCCTGATCGAGTGATATTAAAACCCTCAAAGACCCCTGACGCTCTAGAGCGTCAAGTGCAATAATCTCACGAACTGTACATGCTATCAACTAAATCTTGGTAGCGTTGGAATGGTGAAGATCTGGCGGAAATAATGAGTGGTAGATCATCCCTGTGGGTTAAACATAGCCAGAGCTCTGGCACCTCGAAATCGGTGATAACACATTACAGACAGGAAGTAGGAAGCGAAAATGACAATAACTCTGCAATGATGTATGTATAGTGAGAAATGGGTGCAGCATTTTGATGTTGACTTCTTTGTATGGACCCCAAACATTGCACACTGGTCCAGGAGCCCTGGGGGCTTGACAATATGCATTGAGAAGCCTAATACCTGCAGTATACTTAACACACCCGACTGGGCGCGCGCCAAAGTGACGTAAAAAAAATTTGAGCGTGCGAGCCAAGGAGGCGCACTACTTTTCCCCCCAGTTTACCTTTTTCTTCTTCTAGTCCCTGAAAATATCAGTCTGTAGCCTCCTCAGTTGCGACACCTCTGTTCAGGAGGAGACTGCGACTCGTGTCACAAGCACCAGCAAAAGTATGTAGTATACTGTGCGCTCAATTCATCATGGTTTAGATGATTTTACAGATAAACAAAATATACATATGTTCTTCAATTTATTTTTTTATTCTTTAAGGAGATGCACTGAATTTGGTGAATAGGAGAATCCATTTTATTTGGATGCACATATTTGTACATTAGCAGGAATGTAGCACAATATGGATGTAAAAGCAGTTATATTTAGCCTATGACGAAATTTAGTTTTGGTTAAAATCATCAAATAAATGTGATAATTAATCGTGATCTCAATATTGATCAAAACAATCATGATTATCATTTTGGTAGGGCTGCAACAACGAATCGATGTCATCGATAAAAATCGATTATTAAAATTGTTGGCAACGCATTTCATTATCGATTCGTTGGGTCTATTTTGTTGCTCGCTGTGTGGTGGAGCTACGTCACTTAAATAACTTTTTTTTAACTGTCTGACCGAAATCTTCGATATTATGGCAGAACTTCACTTTTAATTCAACAAAA